>JAUMHI010000177.1:102016-113923 GCA_032359435.1 Enteromius unitaeniatus | reverse complement strand
TACTTATTTTGTCAAGGAAAAAATAACTGACTAGAAAAAGGACTAGAAAAGTGAATTGTCATGATCATAAAGAGTAGCAATTAATGGTCTGGTTTCTAGAACTTTCACTAGTGAACAAAAATCTGGCTTTAAACTTTAAAGAAATAAAAACATGTAATTTTTTGTGACAATTATCAATATCAACTGATATGAAAAAATAATTGCCATATCGCCCAGCCCTAATGTAGAGTGTAGCAAGTCACACCGCAGGACATTCAATAGTATTTCATGTCACCTGTCCTTCTACAAATATGTATAATTATACAATAAAGCAAAAGTATATGCTGCAAACCAGTGTTTGTGTATTATAGGCCTACAAACGAAACACAAAGGACATTACAAGCATATATGAGAGTCAGCACTGTATTAGTCAGCTGTGTGGCAAAAATCTTAGAACAGTGTGTTTCAGAGTAAAGCTCACTGATAGAATTACACATTCAGTTCCAAATCAGACCCAAATTAATTGGTCAATAGGTTTAAAGAATCACGAGAGAGCAGCCACACCAACATCACACACAACAGAGATTAGAAATGGAACGGCAAAACATTATTTGGACATGTATGACCAGGACAGTGTGTCAAGAGTTCCTCCATAATGAACAATCAGGATATCATAAAATGTGTCCATAAAAAAAATTGGTAAATTAACATTATGAGTGTGCAATGACATCTTACCTATTCCAGCGGTGAGCTTGTGATCCGGGTGCAGTCTGTTGGGTCTGCTGTGGCTGTTGTTCTCCGACAGAACCTGTAAGAGCACAAGCACACAACGATAACTACTTAACAAAACATCAAGCCATCTAGTAGGCACATTCCAGATGTTAATAAGCAGCACCATAAATGTGAGTTCACAGGTCTATACACCAAAAACAAAACAAAAACCCAGCATGAAGAAACAGAAATGGACCATGCGTTTAGCATTGCCACAAAGACTCCATTCCATATCAGAAACAGGAAATGAGATCAGGAATGCAGAAGGGTGTGAGGACAAACATGGCAACAGTTTATAGAGTACAAATCATATTTCATATGCGTTTGCATTCATGAAAAACCCAACAGAGCAGGGAACAGCCCGGTTATTTTTTTCTGTTAAAAATACTAATTTCAAGGTTCATGCAAAACCAAAAGAAACTTTGATATTATGAAATCTTCTTTGGGGGGGGAGAGAAAGGAGGTTATCCTTGGCACAGGACAATAAACAGCACAGAACTCTCTTGCTTTACCTGAGATCTAGATCAATCTTGTTTTCCTGACAGTTCAAGTCACAGATTCAGCCTAGTTCTCAACTAAAAAGGTTGTCAATGGAGACTGCGGTCTAAAAAAAAAACACTTAGGCACACACAAAATCTGTCTTTATGTTGTACACTGCCTTTCAAATGTTTGAGATCAGTTTAAAATGTCTTAAATGGAATCTCTTATGCTCATCAAGGCTGTATTTATGCATGTATTTACAAAAATACAGAAAAAAAAAACCCTGTAATATTGTGAAATTGCAATTTCTAATATTGGCTTTGTAATTTATAATTTTTATGTCACATGATCCTTCAGAAATAATTTTAACATGCTGATTTATTATCAGTGTTGAAACTGTTGTGCTGCTAAAATATTTTTTGGAAATTTTTTGGATTTTGATGAATAAAAAGGTTATTAAGAACAGCGTTTATTCAGAAGAGATATCTTTCCTATCACTTTTTTTTTAACAAATCCTTGGCGAATACAAGTAGAAAATAAAAAAAGAAAGAAAATTTGCTGACCCTAATCATTTGAAAAATAGTGCATGTTGTTACAAAAATAAAATTCTACTTTGAATAAACACTATTTTTGGTTATTTTTTTATTTATTTGAAGAATCCTGAAAAATGTATCACAAGTTCCAAAAAATAACTTGAGATTAGTATATATATAGATTTTAGTAATGATAATAAATCAGTATATTAGAATGATTCTGAAGGTTCATGTGACACTGAAGACTGCAGTAATGATGATGAATATTCAGTTCTGCATCACAGGAATATTTGATGCTATATTACAGCAACTATTACATTAAAATAGAAAACGTTTTTTTAACATTGCAATAATATTTAATAAAATTTCTGTTTTTTTCTGTATTTTTGAACAAATAGATACAACCCGAGTTAGAGAGTAGAGACTGACAAGAGTTCTCATAAGAAACTTCTTACTGATCCCAAACTTCTTAACAGTGTATATCCAAGCAACTTGTTTACAAGATAATACACTTTACAAAAAGCATTTGAAATAAAAATTAAGATGTCTGATGAACTATATCTACATTTAATCTCCAAAGACTCCAGTGACAACTGTGTTTGTTAAATATTACAATGACATTTAAAGTGTGCCTAAAGTGTTAAAATAGTTTTTGGACATCCTTATTTAGTTGAGTTAATCTGTGCCGCCATCTTACACACGTGTTAAGTGCTTCACCGAGGTTCCCACTTTGTTATAATGTTGTGTGCAAATGACAGGAAAACTGACATGGAGCAACCTTACCAAACAATAATATACTGCAAAACAAAGACACGAGCATAATTATAACATGTGGGTTATAATTATTGGAAAACATAAAAAGATGCTCACTAAATGAGTAAACACCATATGACTTTATACTCTTACTAAGTGCTTCCTAATGAACTGTAAAAACAAGAAATGAAGATCTGGCTGAGGACAGGGACCAATGAATATTAAAAAGAGACAAACTTCTGTCCTGAAAGAGATGAGTGACAAGCATAATCCATCCTATACATGTTATCAGTAACACACATCCCACACAGCAGCCCAGAGATTAAATTAAGGTTTTGTCATTATTGAAATGGAGCAGGATGCAAAGGACAGCTAATGGCACAGCAGATGAATGAAAAGAGTTTAGAGTTACCAGGCTAAACATGGATAAAGACAGTAGATTGGTGAAGAGAGAACAATAAAATACTGAAAGGTTATTATGAGATTTTTAGTTTATGGTCTGAAAAAGCAGCAGAAGTATCTCTTTGCATAACAAAAATGCAACCAAATCTATTTACTTTCTACACTGTATGGCATTCAGGTCAGTCTCATAAATTATAATAATGATAAGAATGATGATGATGGTAATAATAATAATAATAATAATAATAACATTAGTATGCATAAATAAAGCAGAATTTAAAGTCAACCTGAAATGGTATTTGCAGCCCAATTTTTTAAATTATGTATTTCTGAAATCATTCAATGAGAAAAAAAAGTGAAGGTCAAGACTTGAGTTTATCCATTGAAATGAACTGCATGTTGAAACATTTAAATGTTCAAAACCAGAATGACGAACTACCCCTTTCCTGGAAACCCTAACCCATCCCCAAAAAACTTACTTTAAATTAAAAAAATATATATATGCATAATTATTCACCTTTGATAGCATGTTACAATAGCAAAAGCATGCACTGATGAATACTACATAAGGTGAAAAACGTCAAGAAAATCCCTTTTTTTTGTTGCTGCAAATCTTCATTTCATCTTAACTTTAAAGCAAAACTGAAAATAAAAATTGGTCTATAAAAACAAAGATTGGGTATTTAGTGTTGTGACATTAAAAGATATTTGTTTCTATATAATGAACAACAAAATGTAGAACTACTCACAGTCAATGGGGATACGGTTTTCTATACGTTTATAACAAAAACATAGTTTAAATGGACACACAAAGAAAATAAATGAATCTTCTTCAAAGACACTTTTACTAGACCAAAACTGGTCAACCTAACTGAAATGCTGATATTCCAGAACACAAACCAGTGCATTACATTTCAACAAAACATGTGATGAATGAAATAATAGTGCTCCCTTTTAATTCATCTGCTTATTAGGTGTCCTTGCTGACCGC
Organism: Enteromius unitaeniatus; assembly: GCA_032359435.1. Taxonomy (NCBI): domain Eukaryota; kingdom Metazoa; phylum Chordata; class Actinopteri; order Cypriniformes; family Cyprinidae; genus Enteromius; species Enteromius unitaeniatus. The sequence goes on along the minus strand of JAUMHI010000177.1, from coordinate 110,014 downwards.
CGCCAAGATCTTGAGTGTAAATGAACAATACGTTAGTGGTTGGTGTGAAGAATGAATTAAATTGGTAAAAACCTGTTGCCATGAGCCAAAAATACTGGATGTGAAAGCCAGTGATTTGGGGGAGACTGGGGAGGAAGTTATTTGGTCCCCTGATCTGCGTCTTCGACGCCCAGTACCAACACCACAGGTGTAATGAATCCAGGTACCTATAGAGTCAGGGCTAGACACACTCAGGGGGCTCTCTTCCTGGAAGTGAGACAGGGGGCAGAAACAGCACAGTCATGCAACGTTAACAACAGTCTGGCTACGAGTCCACCAACATTCACTACCAAGGCCTTTCGCTCAACAGAAGACAAACACAGCTAAGTGTGCTCATACTTTGCCAGCAGGCGTCTTGAAAAGGTCTTTCTGCAATGGGGACTAAAAAAAGAAAACAAATAAGAGACGGTGGCAGTTTTTAAAAGAATACACATTTGTGGTGAGAGAAGCTTTGAACTGAAATATGAAAGACATGCTTTTGTGCCCAAGGTATTTTATACACGCTACAAGGCTGCTAAGTGAGTAGAATGAAAACTGAATGCTTGGAACAATATTGCATGACAGTAAAATACCAGGATGTTATCATTTTCAACTGATGCTGTACATTAAATCTGCCAAGTAGTATGAGAATAACCAATCAGAATAGAGTATTCAGACAGACCATGGTAAAACGATTTTGGATATATCAAATAAATGGATAGATAATTTTCTGATTATAAAAGAAGCATGGGCTGTGATTATTTGCTTATTTAGTGTAATAAATTACAGATGGGAAAAAAAAGTTAATTTGGGCTAAACTAATAATCTTATAAATGCACTGATCTAAAGCAATGCTTTAACAACAAATGATACAGAGGTGGAAAAAGAAGAAAGTTATAGTTATTTCTACATCATTACTGTTATTATATTTATAATGCAATATGTAATATTACAGTTGTAGACCCAGAGCAACAACAATGTACTATTTTGGTCCCATTTTGAGAAAATGTACATACTTTAAAATTACATACATGAAAAAAACTGAAGAAAACAATACAAAAAAAGATATCAAACCGATTATTAAAAAACAGATTCAAATGGACAGAAACAGAAAGTGGAAAAAAAGGCTTCAGCACGTTAAAAGTTAAGGACATGTAAAAGCATATTGTCATTAAGAGAGACTGTTGAATCTGACGAAAATTCCTGCGTAAAGAAAATGCCACAGCAATGGAATAAGTTGTTTAAAAAAAAAAAAAAAAAAATTATATATATATATATATATATGCTTCTAGCTATGCACAGCACATTCAGCACAGCAGTTAGAAAACTCTGCATTTATGTCTTGTAAATTTTAAAAAAAAAGTTTAAAATCAAAAGCTCATGCTTGAAATCAGATTTGTATACAAACAAATTTGATCAAATGAATTTTGGTTAATTTACAGTTAATGTTATGTGTTAACATTAGTTCATTCATTCATATTAATGTCGATTTTAACTAATACATTTTTAAAAAACAAAAATTGTATCAGATTAATGCACTACAAACTTTTAAAATCAGTTTTTTTAATAACTGCTATAGAGACACAACACAAGTCATAATCTGAAAACCACTCCCACACCAAGGGGAAGCAATACATTTCTGACTTATAACAAGAGACAGAACAACGTCTAAAAGCTCCTGTGTGATGAGGTGTACAGTAAAACCCACCTAAGAAACAGAGAACTACATTTTTATAAGCTGTTGACACAGAAAACGATAAATAAAATTTTTTTAAAAAGAGCAGCAACATCAAATACAATTTAGTTAAACTCTCCTCCACTCAGGTTGTGAAAAAAAAAAAATCTTTTGACATGGTTAAAAATAAGGAAAGGTTCCTGTTGTTGATTACCTCCAGTGGGCGTAGTTCTGAGAACAGTATCGCATGTTGCCCTCTACTTGTCCTTAAACGTTTATTTTTTGGCTTGACGGTTTATAAAAACCTAGTTCTGTTTACTGTACACAGCAGTTTCTAGACATAGTTCTGCTTTTTTGTCAGAAATTACAATACAAAGCCATTACAAAAATCCACACACATATTGTGTGTATATTTTGAAAATATTTACATGTATATACATTTAAATATTTAGATTATTTTATTTTTTCTATTATATATATATATATATATATATACACACACACGTTTAATTTATAAAAATAAAATGTTTCCTAAATATATTTGTAAAAAAAAATAAAAATATATATATATATATATATACACACACACTTTTAATTTATAAAAATAAAATTTTTAATAAATATATTTTTAAAAAAAAATAAAAATATATATATATATATATATATATATACACACACACACATATACACAAAACAAATATAAAAATAAATATAATATACACTGTAAACACTCATTTAAGTAAACATGCAATTAATTGTTTGACACTAATATATATATATACGGTTCGGTTTGTATCACAGTTTTGGTTTTTCTAACATTAGCTTTTAGGTACAGAAATTGACTACGCATTAAAAATTAATTAATTAAAGTTGCAAAAGCTATTCAAATCAAGAGCAGTGAGTGATTTCCTTGTTGTTGCCGTTTAATTAATATGAAGAAACCGAGCTCAGAGATCCATTGCACCCCTAATATATATGTGTGTGTGTAGAATATACATATGCAGCATCTATATTTGTACGTACATGCTTAAGAAATTTCAACTAATATCAGGGAAGGATATTAGCCCCTTTCACACGGTCATTTCAGCAAATTGCCTTATAATTACTGCAATGACTTCACTGATAAATTCACAAAGGCGATGTTCTGTCTTTTTACACATTGGTTTCAAATTACCTGTAAATTCTTTGGCATCTTTAATAAGAAATGACCTCTAAACTCCTGTGGTGTTGTTAGTATACACAGTCAGTGTTTTGTTGATGTTTTCAAATTTGAGTCAAATATTCAAATTAATGCAGCTGCTTTTGGCCAGAGATATTACACAAGTTCAAACTGAACTTTTAATCTGCACAGCAGAGTAAAATGTGTCATCTGCTGTTAATAAATGTATTGTAATGTTATGTAAAATGTAATAAATGTTATGATTATGACATAAAACCATAGATATTTAGACATAGATGCATCATTAGCCACTTTCTATGGGGTCATTATACGTAAGCCATCCACCATATTGTAGTGGTCTTGACTTAACATCATTGACCATAGTAATCACTGAATATTTAAAAAAGATGCCACAATCCTGCATCCTGCATAGCCAATGATCTGTAACCCCAAAGGCTCTTTGCGAACCTACAGTATGGTGAATGAAGTCAAGTGCACCTTTCCAAGATAGCTGACGTTACATGCTTGAAGCTGTCGAATGAGTTGTCTATACATGCCTATGCAAACTACTTCATCATAACTGTGTCTAACAGAGACTCTGTTGCTTGGTTACATGCATTCGGTCACTGTTTAAACTGAATGTCAATCACCTTGTAACAGTTAACAAAATCCACACGTTTAATTTAATTTACTTTACTACCATATTAGAGAGAAATGTAGAGGTACGTTAATTTGCCAATCACGGGTCTATCATGAAGAGAAGTCTCCCCATACGTTTGCAAAATTATGCAATTAAAAGTTAATCACCAAGCATGTCATAAATGTTCAAAATGTTGCTATAGATGAACCAGAACGCAGAGAACAAAAAAAAAGTAAAACAATTTAATCAGATTAGACATCGATTAATTATCACTTAAATACCTTTCTCTGACAGTCCATTGGTCTCACAGATCCACCATGTTTGCAGTTTTTAAACACTTTTTTTTTAAATGCGTGTTTGTAGTTCTAATCGAATCCTTGTGTGTTGTGGACAATATTAGCCATCAAAGTGTGCATCGATCTGCACTTCAAATTTTAGTCTCAAGAAGTATAACATACGGGAATCTTTGGCATACTCTTTAACATGCTATGACATAGTAATTCTATTTTAAAATACTATTTAGGACGGATAATATGCACACTGGGACACAATGTAAAACTGCTTATACCAGTAAATTGTTTGAATGAATTTACCAGTATTTGTAAAAGGAATTTACTGGTATTTTCCAGCAAAGTCTGTATGTGTGAAAGGGGCTTATTAACTGTGAAAGACAATTTGATTTGATTTAAAAGCATTCGAGATACTGTATAACAACTTACTTCCACAGAGCCGATCTTCTTGGAGCGGGGAAGAGGGGACTTCCTGTGAATGTAGATGGGATCTGACACCATGGGGCGGAATATCATAAGAGCTCGATCTGGCTCATCACGTTTAGCACCACTGGCCTCCTCATCACTGTCATTATGGGATTTCTTCTTGGAGCCTTCATTCTGAGACACATTCAACATTTAAGGGAATTTGAAAATTTCAGATAATAAAATATGCAACTTAGAAATGCTCCAAATGAAAACATTTAAAAGTATATACTGTAAATAGCAACTCTTAATTGAGATGGAATCTGTCAATTCCTCACAAACCCAGAAAATGAAGAGGAAATGAAATATGCAGAATAACTTATGGGAAACACACATACAGACACACATCATTAGTTAGTACAAACCTCTCTGGATGCTGGTCTGTATCCAAATCCAGATGGCAAGTTTTTATCTTCTTCACAGCCTTTAGCTCCTGGACTGAAATGAAGCTCCACATGGAAACGATCCTCTGATGAAGGATCCTAAAAATCCAAAGCTCTCATTTACATCCTGTCTGTCTTCAAACATCAAACAGTAACGCATATATAAATAACATATGAATCAAATAGTCATTTTACACAATTAATTATTAGAGTGTCTCACATAGCACATTCATTTTATTGTAATATTGTTAGTTTTACATGTTCAAAATATGGCTTTGTACGTGCTGAAAAACTATTTCAGACTTGATAAAACTATTTCATCTTGGATGTTAAGACTGTTGTGTTGTTTAAAAGTATTGCATGCGTGTTGACATGCTGGTACCTTGTTTGGGTCTTCATAGAGCATGATGACTATCTGTGTCATATAGTTTAGCTCGCTGACTATTTTGAGGTAGTCCATGGCTCTCTTCCACTGCTCATCTCTGGCCTCCTGGGGATACAGCCAAAAAATTCCTTCAAGTACAATTCGGTTATGCGCAGAATTGCAAAACAACAGCCAGGATATTTATTTCAATGGACTTTAAAAAGATGATACTAATAAGGGCATACATCACAGAGGGCTCCATAACGCAAGATAGACAGCAGAGAGTGAACGTGACTCTCACTGGTGAAGTAAAGTCTGGTCCGCACATGGCGTTCTGGAGACATGACTCCTCTGGAATATCTGCAGACAGAACAATCAACCCAGAAAACCTTTTGATTTCTCCCAAAACCTGAAATATTTACAAAATGCTAATTCATTTCAAATGCTAACGCACCAAAAGTAATGGTAACATCCAACAATTTAGCACCGTTATTTAGTCCAGCTCAAGCACTGAAATAGACAATGTCTTACACTGGGTGCAGCTTGTTTACAGTGTCATCGTCCTGCGTCCTCTGTAGATCAGAGCGGATCTTGCGAATTAGAGGTGTACAGTAACCTTTGGCTATGTCCAGTTTCTCAGCTTGGGAAATACCATATTCCTGACAAGAGCAAATAAGGACAGTTACCAATTTATACAAGCTCTCATAGTTCATTTAATTGATATTTAACCAAAAGCAAATGGAGGAATTAACTAAAATAACCTGTGGGATGACGATGTCAGCCAGTGCTTTGGAAAGCCGGTAAATTTCCATAGTGTTGTCCAGCTTTAACGAGCTGTTGTGCTGTACATCATATTTGATGCAGTCATAGATATCAGGTATCTTGCTGATGTTGTATCGGCCGTTCTTCATCTTGAAATCCTTCTCTAGTTTAGACCACCTACGCAGCATCAGCTCTAGAGTCTCACTGTGGTACAACTGGATATCTGGAGAATGTGCCACCAATTAGTGAGTTACCAATCACACACCCTCTTTCCAAATCCCGGCCCTCTAAATATGTCAACCAACATGATGTCAACATAAGACTCAGTAACTAACTGTGACATCTCAGTGACATCTTTATGTCAATAAATTGCAACAAAATAGATGCACTATCCAAGACTTCTTTATATGCAGGATTAAAATGTATTTATTTGATGCTTTAATAAAGCATGCATAGTAATTAACATCAAGTCTACCTGCTGATTTGGGGTCTTCCATTCTCTGGCGGATCTGCAGTGTTAGGTTCTGGATGAGGGAGTACACCTTATCACAGGTCTTCACAGGGTTTTTAATCATCTGCATGGACTTCACCAAAGATGTGCTGGAGGTGGGTGCAAGCTGATCCAAAAATAAAACATCACTCACAGTAAGACTAATTCTGATAAAATAGGAAGACATTTCTGGGATGACTATTAGAGGTAAATTCACAGTTGCATAATTTCTATAAATTTAGTGGTCTAATGGGAAATGCTTTTAAAATTATAGTTCTCAAATCTAGTGATGAGCAACATAACGACCAATTCTATAAACAATGTTCTGTATCAGCCTTCTGTAATCTATTTAAGCAATAATAAATTGGTAATTCCAGATTGTCCCAGACCTTCTCATAGTCTTCAGGCGTGAAGTCTCTGTCCTTCTGCAGAATCTCATGAAGTCGTGCTTTGACTTTTTGCTGACAGCTGCTTAAGGAGTCACTGTCACTGTCCAGTAGACCATTCATATTCGCACTCTTTACCATCTGCACCAGGATGGGTGTCAGCTCGCCTTCTAATGCCAGCAGGCCCTGAAGAAAAAGCATTATGAGAGACTTATGAGAATATGAGAAATAAGCATATTTAAAAAATTATAAGGACAATTTTTTTTTTAATAAATAGGTTTTCAGTTGGTGTATGGTTTGTTAGAATATTTGGCAGGGATACAACCATGTGAAAATCTGGTATCTAAGGGTGCAAAAATCTAATTATTCAGAAAATTGCTGCTCTATAGTTGAATCAAATTAGTTAAAATTTTGCAACACAGCAAAACTGATATTGAACTGAACTAAACCAACACTGAATAAACTTGACATGAGCAGAAAAATTACTCTATCATCTACAGTGGAGCCGTTTACAGCTGAACTGAACTCGCATTATAATTGGTAAACTTTTTTGTTATTGAACTTCATAATGGCAATCTTGTCTTTTTGAAGCTGCTATACATTTGAACTGGTTTATTGATGAAGTTTTCATCACTGAATCTGTTACTTCCCTGAAGCTGCTTTGAAGCAATCTGTATCGTGTAAAGCATTAAAAAAGGGGGCTTGATAAACTCACAACTATTGTTTTAATAAATTACTCTAATAACACTTAATCTTTTATATTTACAACCCAAAGAAGAAAGTAAAGGTGGTCATGCTACTTTAGCAAATGCTGCAGCAGTCATCTGAACACGTCCTTCATCAGAGGCATATATCTTCAGGTCGTGCCTGTATGTGCTGTGCAGACGGAGAAGACCACAGCCGGGAAAGCCAGCATAATCACCTGAGACCAAGAAAAACAATAGAAGAGAAGAATAAGAAGAAAAGTACTAAAATGTATTTTCTTTCTAAATAAATTAATTAAATAATAATAATAATAACAATAGATTAATAATAAACTGGTATACAACTAATTGTGTACTTAATGTACATTCATTGTGTGAAAGTTGAGCCCAACTAAAGATACAGTGGTTATGGAAAGTATTCAGACCCCCTTAAATTTCTCACTCTTTGTTGTATTGCAGCCATTTGCTAAAATCATTTAAGTTAATTTTTTCCCCTCAATGTGCACACAGCTCCCCATATTAACAGAAAAACACAGAATTGTTGACATTTCTGCAGATTTATTACAAAAGAGAAACTGAAATATTACATGGTCCTAAGTATTCAGACCCTTTGCTGTGACACTCATATATTTAACTCAGGTGCTGTCTATTTCTTCTGATCA
>JAUMHI010000177.1:81383-101916 GCA_032359435.1 Enteromius unitaeniatus | reverse complement strand
GAATCATGAGGTCAAAGGAACTGCCTGAAGAGCTCAGAGACAGAATTGTGGCAAGGCACAGATCTGGCCAAAGTTACAAAAATGCAAAAAGATTTCTGCTGCACTTAAGGTTCATAAGAGCACAGTGGCCTCCATAATCCTTAAATGGAATATGTTTGGGAAGACCAGAACCCTTCCTAGAGCTGGCCGTCTGGCCAAACTGAGCTATCGGGGGAGAAGAGCCTTGGTGGAAGAGGTAAAGAAGAACCCAAAGATCACTGGTTTTGACCTGATTGTGCTGAAGTGGAACTATTGCAAGTATACTTGAGGTACACCCTAAATATTTTGAATTTAAAAAACAATTTTATACAAAGGTCATACAATCCTCATCAATAGACACTTTTTTATTTTTGTGGTTTAAAACAAAAGGAGACTAAAACAAGGAAAATAAAATAATTCAACAAATAATAAAATAAATAATTTTTAACAAAAAGTTGCCACACATTACATAATTTTTACAAAAATAACAAGATTGTCATACGTTACAAATAACCCTTTAGTCATTTTAGCAGTACATTATATCAGTAATCAATAATATGCATTGGGTCATGGATGATTTTGATATATGTAGAGCAAAAATACTTTTACAAGATTTACAAGATCAAACTTGTATTTAAAGCTCTCTATATTATCATTGTTTAAATAGTAAAAAATCTGGGTTTAACGCCACAAAGTTCAAAAAATTAATTTATTGTGGAGTTCCTTTACATTTGCAAACCAAACTTTTCAACAAATTGGATTTGCATCAATTGTGACTTTAAAACACATTTTAGGCTTAATATTAAGTAATGTGCATTGTGCACAAGTAGTACTCCAAAATAAAGTTTAATAGTTTTAGCATTTTTATATCAGTTAGTCTCAAGTGATACTTTTTACTAGGAAAGACATACTAAAGACAATAATGAGCACAGTGAGAATTAAGTACCTTGTCCTCCAGGGTACATACACCTGAAGGCCCGGCCAAGTTCTTCCGCCTGTACCCTGCCTGCTGGAGTCAGCTCTCCACCCCACTTTAAAACCAGTAACAGTGATGGGTCATCCCTCCGCACGTCTAAACAAAAACACACACATCCCTATCAAAACACATCAGCCTTGGATGCAGCAACCATGAACATTAACCATCTGATTTTTCAGATTCTAAAAAAAAAATTAAATAAAGTTTTTAGCAAACCTTAAGCCCTCCTTGTGCCCCATTTCACAAAGCAAAGCTTAAATTTGACCCTTGACCACAAAACCAGGCATAAGATGCATCATGAATAAATAAACTTTCCATTGATGTATGGTTTGTTAGGATATCTGGCTAAGATATAACTATCTAAAAATCTGGAATCTGAAAGATCTATCAAAAGAAAAATTGATCATTTTGACCCATACAATGTATTGGTGTCTATTACTACAAATATATCTGAGCAACTTATGACAGGTTTTGTGCTCCAGGGTCACAAATATGATTACAACAATTAGACAATTAGAAAGACAAAAGACCCATGCAAGACCATCCTTACCTTCCTCCTCACTGGACGTTTTAGGGCAACCATGTGGCAGATATGTTAACTGAACTTTGCGATTAATGCCAGAGAAATGTCCGTACCTGAACAAACAAATTGAGACATTACAAATAAGACTGAAATACAGCTGTATATATTTGAATATCACTGGGCCAAGCATTATATGACCAAAAGTGGCATTAATTTGATCTGAATATAAACACCTCTGATGCTTGTCCCCTATTATTAAACTTACTGGTCCCACTTACATTTCAAGGACTGTTTTTAACTGTTCAAGCTTTGCTTTACTCTCTTCAATTTCTGAATCGTTATTTTGGCCGAGTTCTACCAAGAGCTGCCTGGCAATGTCCAACACTTCCTGTCCAATTCAAACAAACACAACAAACAACTGAGCAAAATTAGCTAATATTCAGATGGATGCTTTAGATATGTACAATGAGTAATATATGTTCAATTTGCATTACATTTAGTAGACACTTTCATCTTACTTTCAAATGAGGGCAATGGAAGCAATCAAAAATCAACAAAAGAGCAATGACATGTAATAATGGTAAGTGCTATAACAAGTCTCAGTTAGCAAGGTTATTTTTTATTATATAATAAATAAAAAGAAAATAGACAGATTAGAAGAACAGAGCAAGCAAGCTAGTGTTAGAGGCCTTTTTTGTTTTTGTTAATTGTATAATAAATAAAAGAAAGCAAAAGATATAATAGAAAAAGAATAGAGAAGCAGTTATTTTTAAGAAAACAAGTAAATGAACATTAAATGTCTAAAGTTTTTTAAAGAATAGCAGTAGAATAGAGAATGCTTAAGTTAGAGGGTCAAGTAAAGATGGAAAAGATGTCTTTTGTTATGAGTTATTAAAACTAAATTTCTTTACTTGAAGTTGCTTTGGTTTTTTCAATTTCAGTTTTCCACTTTTGTAACCTTCACATTTTTCAAAGAGGTCAAAAAACCTGAAAGACAACATCAGAAATACAATACTGAATGTTTACTTGTACAGCGTGAATTAGAATTTCATAATTTTTTGTGATTAGTGACTATTGTTATTATGAATATAGATCAATTATAGTAGAGGTAAAAGTCTGTACCGCTGATGTCGAACTTCCATTTTCATCTTCTGTTTTGGAGTTCTGTCACCATGTCGAATTACAGCAATCACACACCTTAACTCCATCCTGAAAATCAATGAACAGATATTTACTTTAAGTTTATACAGAAATAAAAGATATAATTAAGCCCATCAGCAGTAAGGAACAATTGGCCAAAAATCAAACTTCTGTCATTCATTCATCATCCTTCAAAACCCATATGACAGGCTTTCTTCTGCTCAAGCAATAATAAATGAATATCCAGTTGGGTGAAAATCCTTAACACACCAAAATGTAAAAAATGCAAAAAGTAAAAGATATATGGTAAACAATCCATATGTCCCTGTAAAAGACACTATCACTTTATATGATGTATATATCTTTTACTTAGGCTTTCATTTACATATAAACATTAATCAACACACATAGTGTTTGATCACATCAAATATGGCAAAGGGAAGCTCAAATGTGCTTGTGTGAAACAAGAATCCTTGAGGTTTGACCTTTTTGATGAGGACTTCTAGTGGAATGAGCTTTTAATGGAGGAACAGAAATCTCAGGTTTCATTAAAGATGTCTTCATTTGTGTTTCGAAGATGAACAAATGTCTTATGGGTTTGAGAAAAATAAGAGTAACTGATGACAGAATTGTGAATTTGAATTTGTAGGTGAACTATCCCTTTAATGAAGTGCATCAGCAAAAACATCCTACTAAAAATATGTGGTTTTGGTGAAAACAGATGAAAGTCATATGAATGAGACGAAAAGGCATTTTTGGAAGAACAATTCCTCTAAAAACCATTTCCTAAATTGCACTAGCTTAGATACTAATAACATTGGTAATTGGTAAATAATAACATTGGTAAGTTTAAAACAGTGTTTGTTATTGCTTGAAGGGACATACATAGTCCCAGAGGTTGTGGGAACTATGGGAATGTCTTCTGCTTCTAAAGGGATAGACCATGGGATCTGAAACTGTGGAGCCAGTTCTCTCATGATGATATTCCTGTTGGGCAAGAAAAACAACATCAATACACTTTAAATCTGTATAAATAAATGTGTGCTGTACATAAAATATATTAAGTATTAAGAATCTTTATCATAAAAGTTCATAGTATAATCATCAGATTATAATTAAAATGGTGAAAATAAAAAAAAACAAATTTTTTTGATCGGACAATAAAATATACATTTATAAAAATCAATTACTGGATATTTTGGATTTGTGTGATGTACTAACCCCAGGATTTTTGCACAGTCATCATAGTATTTCATGGAGTTCTTGACGAAGCTGAAGCCATTGACGTCACAGACATATGACTGGCCATTGGCACGGAGCAGATCGAACCCACACACGGTTTGCTATGAAGAAGAAATCATTAATGCTTCATGACAAACATTTAAATATATAGCTCTAACTATTAAAAGGACAGCCTCTGAGTTGTTTGTCAACATCTTCATTTACCTTGAAAGCCAAACAGACTTTCCAAGCAATAAGCTTCTCTCTGGCATTGAGAATAACTGGATAACGGACCTCTTTCCCCTCACTGTCTCGTTCCACTTTCCCATCCAGAGCAGGAGACTTACGAGCCTCTGCATGGGCATAGTCTGGACCTACAGTATACACCTGATGTGAACAAACACAAGAAAGAAAATGAAACCGTGGCATTTCATTTGTGAAAAATTTCTGTTTAAGATGCAGCACAACAGCACTAAATTAAATTACACATTACAATTACATTTACAAAATATCTTCATGGAACATGATCTTTACTTAACACCCTAATATTTTTGGCATAGAAAATCAATAATTTTGACACATACAATGTATTGTTGGCTATTGCTGCAAATATACCTATGACACAGTGCCATATCCAAGGTCACATTGTATACACAAGCCATCTGGAAATTTTAAAATACACATTGCTATCTAGACCGATTCTTGATTAAACTCTTGATTTAGAGTTTAAATTGCTGCCAGTTAGAGAATTTAATAATAAAATTACTTGTCAGCTAGAGAAAAAAAAAAAGCCAACTAAATAGCCAGACATGACTCAAGAGTTTTCAAATACAAGTATGTCTCACATACATTAAGTTTTTTGAAGAACGGAAAGACCAGAAACAAAGAAAGAAAAAAAAATATATATATATTTTAATCACTTTATTACTTCCACTGATATGAAAATACATGAAATTGGTGTGTGAGGTTTTTTGCTTGCTGAAGAGAAACAATTGCGATACCTTCACATCAGTTCCATCAGTAGGCATAAACTCCTCATATATGTAGGACCCAGTCTTCCTGACGTTACTCTCAGGAGAATAGACGCTACTTCTGCTGCCAATCTTAAACAGACGTAACGTAACGTACAGAAATAGTAAGACACACATTTGCTCAACACAGCAGTTAGAATAAGTTTAGATGATTTAATGCAATGAAACAAAACAGTTCAATTATAAAAAATAAACCATTCAAGTATACCATGTCATATTATGATTCTATCATCTTGTTTTTGAACAATACAATACACTTTAAATCATTAAAAACACAAACAATTAGAGATATCAAGTGTTACACAAGCTATTAAGCAGCTCAGCTACTCTCTCCTAAAAAAGCATTGCATGTTATGTAACGGAGTCCCATTATAATAACAAACTAGAAATTTGAATAGATTTGATTATTGTAATAAAGAACAAAGGCTGCAAATACTGATTATTTAAAATAAAACATGCAAAACTAACAGAAGGCTATGACAATAACAATAGTGCATGTATGTAAGATGGTTCACAATGTTATTAACCTCCAGCAACAACACAACCTCATTTATTTTCAATAGCAAGCTGGCAACATGAGTGACAGCAGCTGTTTCTGTCTCCCACAATAAACAGGACACATTGACCAGAGAACCTGACAGGGCAAGCCAACTTAAATTGTTGGTTTAATATAAAAAATAATTCTCATGTTTTGGAGTAGCTCATTCCCTTTTCTGTCCTCTATTTTTCAGTTTTGTTCATAGAAATACACATGATTAATCTTTTTTTTTATTATTATTATTATTATTATTATTAGTTTTGGGTATAACTTGTTACACAGTAACTGTGTACAGCATTACTGTATCCTAATTATTTTCCCTGGTAAAGCAGTAATGGCACGTGTTACATTTTTAAATGTATATCATTTAATTTTTCATTTACAGTTACTAATTAATTACATTAGGCTGTGTTGCACTGTGTTGTTTTTCTGAGGTAAATTCAAGGATTATTCAACACAGTGCGTTTTCCATAAAAAGTATAATTTATAGTAGAAATCTGATTACTTTTTAAATGCAGTAATCAGCAATGTAATCAAATTACAATTTTAAAGAAGTAATTAGTCATTTGTAGTGAATTACTTTTTGGGATAACTTAACCCAACACTGAAATGGTGTAAGTCTTACAATATTTCCCACTTTATATTAAGTGGTGTTAACCATGTACTTAAATCATTTAGTACAATGCACTTATTCTGTACATACATGTTTTTACATTTTACTTATATTTTAAAACAATACCTGCATGTAATTACACCTGTAATTAATTTATGTAGTTACACTGTTAACCCATCCCTTACAAATGAACCCACCCATAAACCTACCTATACCAGCAAATCTGTCCCTAACCTTACAGCAGCAGAAGTGTTTGGAAATAAAATATGAACAATGAAGTATATTGCACTTATTTTATGGTGCGAGTACACAGCAATTATGGCCACTTAGCTATAAAGCTGGACCAGAATTTTGGTTAAAAAAAAAAAAAGAAAAAAAAAACCTGTTGCTGTAAAGTGGTGTGTATTTTGGTTTTATTGTGGTCACACCTTGCGGAAGAGCCTCTGACTGCCCCCTCCTGCGGATGTGGGGTAGTAGATGTAGACATTGTGGTCCTCAGCACTCACTGGCTTCTCTACAAAAGGCTTCTGGAAAATCTCCCCATTCACCTCCACATGGTCCTCTCCCTCCACCAGATTACACTCTACAAAAACATCACACAAATAAAGAAGAACCTCATAAAGAAGCCATAAAATACTTTGATTTAGAAACACAGTGTTTGGGTAGAGCATATTTTAAGAGACCAAATGCACATGGTCAGGTTATTGGCAATTAGCCAATCAAATTCACCGTACACAGGCTATTCAAGGAATACACAAGCTACTCAAGTGAACACTGCTCTATAACAAGGAAAAAAGCAGAAAGAAAATGAATTCACAGGGTCTTGATTTGATTTATTATGATTTGATGTGAATTCAATTGAAAAGTACAAAAATGCTCTCAGCAAATCCATTAAACTACATAGGGAACCTGTGACCATTTCAATCATTCATGAACCCATTGTAAAACAGAGGAAAAAAAAAGTTTTCCACATAAAAGTTATTATAACTTCTCATACTGTAGGCTCAATTTTTCCCTAATTTTTAAGTATCAAACTAACTGAGAACACATCACTGTGACGCAGATGATCTAAACTTTTCACTGGTGACACAGGCTTATTTTATGTAGTCCAAACTAGGTCAGTGTGAGATTTGAGGGAGTTAACAAACCTTCTGGTCTGGCAGGATCTCGGTTTAGAACTGCAAAGCGGGGAAGCTGTATTCCCTCAGCCTTCAGTATTCGATACACCTCTCGCCTAAAATTGAAAATATTGCATAAAGATTAGGATTTTGACGGATAAAATGTAAATTGAAAAAACAAACCAATAAAACCCATCAGTTTTTATACAGCAAGTTATTTAAACGGGCTTCTAGAAAACTAATGTTTAAACTGTGTTCAAAAAGCCTCTTTAATCTTTCATCGTTCTGTCTACATATTTGACACAATTGCTTAACAAGTGATTAAAAAATAAATAAATAAATAAATATTCCCATCTGTTATTCACTCGTCCAAAAACAAACCCAAAAGAAAGGTTTTTGTGCATCAAGCAAGCACATCAGAGCATTCGTTTTCATTGTATGTTCATTAAAGAGACAGAAATATCTCAGACTTCATCAAAAAACATCTAAATTTTTGTCATGAAGAGGACCGAAAGTGATGTGTTTGGAATTAAATTAGGATGAGTAAATGTTGATTTAAAATGGCAATAATCAGATACGAGTGCCATTATTCAAAATATCAGAACTGCTGCTGTTCTGCTATAGACATTAAAGTATTTGTTTAACTTAAAGAATTTTATAAAAACAAACAGGTTGACAATGATACTGAAAACGTATCTGATTTATTTAATGTGCACTGCATCAGCATCTCACTTTTGACTTCACAGAGAAAAAAAACTAAAAACTATTGTGTCAATATTAGTCATGTAGATGAAGTATGTTTCAATGGTTACTAAATCAAATTTACTAAATACATTGATCTCCTTCAAAAATCACTTCTGTTGCAGTGATGACTTCTTCATGGGCAAATGTTTGCATGTACTGTAGGTTGCTGTGTTGACCCCTGTTAAAATGCAAACATTCAAGCAGTTAAAACATTAGCTAGCTGCTGCAAGCATCAACACAAGTGTAAACAGTGTCACAGCAATACCTCTCTCACGTGGCAAAACTTTCCATCTAATAACTGTTTTGGGGCATTGGTAAACTATTTGTGTTAGTTTCCATGTACTTTCCAGTCCTGGAAAATTTGCCATCAACAAGCAAGAGTGCTGTTGTTCTGAATATAAGCACAGCTGTGATTTAGGTGTAAACACCAGGACACAGGTCACAGTCGACTGCCTCAGAAACAAAAATTTTTGCGCACTGCTCAGCTGAGTTTGAATATCTATTTTGTTTTTCATGATAACCCAGACATACCTCATTTTTTCATTTGTAGAATGCAATGGTTCTCTTTTGTGTGTGTGTGTGTGTGTCATATATATTATATATGCTCGCGAGGCACTGCCAAAGACTCGCTGAGGTTTGTCCAAGAAGTCTCTAGATTTGTCGCTAGTCGCTTTTAGGGGAAAAATGTCACCAAGGTTTGCCAAAAATTGGTATTGCGGTACGACGGTATTTACAATACCATTACATCCCTAATATATATATGCATTCTATTAATGAAAAAAGTTTTCGTCAGAAAAACAACAAAAATACAATTAATAATAATTAAATTAAATTAAAAAGGTAATCAATTCTAGGAGCAAATATTACCCCTTAATGGATGATTACCATGATAACAGCAGCAACTTTTTGGTGTCTTGAGACTGCTTGTGAACAACAAACATGGAGGCGACAGTTTAACCCCTTTGGCAATTGTAGCATAAGAATACGTAACTTATAGTTTCCCCCACAAAAGAAAAAGCAAACAAAACAATCACCTGGGAGAACCCATCTACTTATCTAATATACATAATAAACAAAGTTTTTCCAGTTTTAAAAGCATGAAGTACAGCTGGAAATATCTTCTGATTTAGAGCACATGGTGTTTGGTCAATAAACAATGCAATTCACTTTGGAAATGAAGCTTACCTGTCCTGAATAAAATACTGAAGATCCAGATCATTGATGACAAATGGATTTCTCAGCTTCTTGTAAGCCACAGCTTTATCTAGTGGGAATCCTTTAAACACAGGCAATACATAAATAAATGAACATACATTTACAAAAACAGGTTCATTTCACGAGGTAATGTACATTTCTGCTCTTGTTGTCAATAAATTAACTGACTGGAGCTACCTGTGCATTCAACCTTTTTAAACACACATTGTTCAGCCAATCAGAACAGAGTATTCAGACCATGATATCAATTCTATTCTATTCAGCATTCTATTAACATTCTACACAAACATCACGTAATTTGTAATGTTTTGCATATATGGGCACAAATTAAAATCATTAACCATAATATGTTATTTAAACAATTTTATATACATCTTACTTAAAATAAACCATATTTTGTAGAATAAGCCCAAGGCATTAATATTATCTGAAAAGTGCTACTACACTCACTTCCTCCAACCTCAGAAAACATGCAAAAAAGCATGCACAAGTTCATATGTACTAATAGTACATTAGTACAGAAGTTTCAGTTTCACTGAAAGGTCGTTAAGTTTCGAATTTCACAGAAATTTGTTTAGGCTCGCTTGTCCTAATAATTCCTGTTCTGTCCCGAATAGCTTTAAATTTAAAATGAGCATTTGTGGAGTGAAGGAAATAAAAACATGCTTATTGCGTTTATATAGTTTGTAAATGTGTGACAGGTGTGACTTATTCATCATAACAAAGCAAAAACCTTATTTTTTGGTAATCTATTACAATAAACATAGACAGGACACTACAAACCTTTGGAATGGAAAGAGATAAGACAATCGCAGAGTGGCCAGTTTTCCACCGGCTCATTCAGAATAACTTCCTCTTCAAACGTAACCACGGTGATGTATTTGAACAGACAAAGTCTCTCCAGGATCTCCTTCATAGGTTTGGACTTTGACTTCTTGGACATGGCACAGATACCCACCACAATTTGTCTCTCAGGAGGCTGCAGATAACAACATACATCTCAAATTAAAGTAATGAAATTCCTTTCAGTTACACTTCAAGAAGCTAAAATGTTTAGCTACTAAAAAACAATTGCGTCATAGCTACAATTTGGAGATTTGTAAAAAAAAAAATATAATAATAATAATAAATTAAATATATATATATATATATATAAATTGTTAAAAAAAAATACAATGTGATTTTCGGATTTTTCTTTTTAGATTCTGTCTTTTACAGTGGAAATGCACCTGTACTGAAAATTGTAGACCCCTCCATGAGAACTTGCAAAATCACAGGGTGATCAAATACTTATTGACCTCACTTTATGTATAAATATAATACATATATATTAGGGTCTGGACTCGATTAAAAAAATTAATCTAATTTATTACAGGCTTTGTAATTAATTAATCGAAATTAATCGCATATAAATATTTGACCTGAGAACTACACTAGCTGCTATATCTTTAGCATTGAGCTGATACTTGAGGCTCAATGTGCTGTGGTTCCTTGTTTCATAGCTTGCACACAACCAATGCTGTTATCGACACTTCCATACAATTGTTTTATATAACTAAATTCCCCATCCACAGGGCCAACCAAAGGGGTCTCATCAACTTCTTTATCCATGTTCGCTATGGTTTGTTTTTGTCTGAACGCTAGTTGGTGCTCCAGTATAAGCGGTCCACCGAAACTCATCCAGCAGGGGTGGGCGATACGGAAAAAATATCATGATTTTTTTCTGGGGAAATCGCGATTCACGATTTTTATGCCGATTCTTTTTTAAGTTGTTTTTTTAAAACTATTTTTCTAATTACAGAGCTAGGGGTGGACGATATGGATCATGTTTTATTATGATTCTATTAATGATTTTACTTTTTGAAAGTTGTCTGAGCAGTACAGACAAACTAATTTACCTTTTTCATTAAAAACAAAGCCCATAAAATAAAAAAAGGGCAGACATTGAGGCCAAAATGAGCAAAAATAAAAATCATGGTCATCTTATCTTTGTTACTGAATAGATACATTACATTACAAATAAACATAATATGAATAAAACAAACAGTGCTTTTATTTTCAGGAAGAGTAGGTGTATTCAGCAGTATTGAAAGGGGAAACGCTATATACCTTTACACTACATCCATCATTTACTCACTCTCAGCTCATTTTTATCTGAATGAGTTTCTTTTTTCTGTTGAACATTGTATTAAATTCAATGAGGACCAGCTACTGTTTAGTTGCTTAAAATTTCTTATTTTGCGTTTAGCACAAGAAAGAAATTAATACAGGTTTGGGAAATGTAAGTGCGTAAATAATGACACTATTATAATTTTTGAGGGAACTATCCCTTTAATGACAAGCGGCGTTAATGATTTTTATCTGCTAGTATTTGATACAGTCCATGACACCATGTGTCTAAACAAGATTTCCAGGACCTCCAGCTGAAATATAGACCCACAACATCAAAAGCACAGCAGTAAACGTCATTGTACACATTGAGCACTTTTTATCCCTGTGTTCACCAAACACATTTTGAGAGTTTGCTGCTAAAAAATATTTTTTTACTTTCATCTGATCACAGAAGCCAGTCCCATTTGTAGTTCCAGTCCTGTCTGACAACTGAACATGCTGGAGATTGTTTTTGGAGGAGCGAGGAGAATTTTTCTTAAATCCTCCTGAACAATATGTTCCTGAACATCAATGTATCGTCACAAGCCACAGGGTGTAATTTGGATTTGTCTGTGCATGTTTTTTTTACTTTGAAAGGTTTGGTGCCCATCCACTTCCATTAAATGACTACCAGACTGCCACAGTTAAAGTTAAAAATCTTCGTTTGTGTTCTGCTGAGGAAACAAAGTCACCTACATCTTGGATGCCCTGGGGGTAAGCAAATAAACATCAAATTTTCATTTTTGGGTGAACTATCCCTTTAAAGCCACTTCACTAATTGGTGAAGCTCAATTATCTTTTGCAGCATATAAGAAATATATTCTTAGTTTTTTCTCATTGTGTTGATGATTAAGGGATTTTGGGCTTTGCTTTCCCTCCTATATATATTTCTGTGAAACAGGAAGCCAGGGCTGGATATTTTCATGTTCATAATCACGCTGGAGTACTCACAACCGTGAATATGAATGGAAATAAACTTAAGAGCTATTTTACTCATGAAAAATTCTAGGGGTGCCAATAATTGTGGCCAACAAGTATTGGAGGAAAACATTCATTTCACAACGAGATTTTCTCCCAATTTTTTTGAACGAAAGATCAAAAGGATAAACAATGCAGATTTATTTTCACAGCCACGTTTGCTCAGATTTACCAAGGGTGCCAATATTAGTGGAGGGCACTGTATACTGTATATGCACACACACACTCACATCCCTTACTTTGCATTTTACATGCAAATTACTGAGGATTTACTAACATATGAAAAAAAAATGTAAGACTTAAGCATATTGACTTTCTTTAATTGCACAAATTTGATGTTTTATGTCCTGGTGCTCGGTTTACCTTTATTTAATTTTTTTTATTTGCTTGCGTTTACTTTTCCCACATTTTATACAAATCTGTTTAAGGACAACAATCATATTTTGTCACATTTTTTAATTTTCTTCCTAATGAGAGTTTTATAACCCTTTCATTTTTGGGGCCAAATTTCTTTATAATTAGCAAGTCAAGGTCTGTAAGAATTTCTTTTTTCAGCACAGACTATTTTGCATTTTTAGACTCGTGGTGGTTTTTGTTTTAGAAATGCAAATTACAAGGTTATTCTAGAATAATCTTTTTCTTCTTGATCTGGTTTAATGTTTAAAGTGTATAAAGCTATGGTGTATAAAAAAAAAACTAAACAAAAAAAACTCTGAATCATTAAAACAAGTCGATTTCAACCATTGTTGGGGACTCCCAAAAACAAAATATGAACCTTGAATTACCCACAATAGAGGGCATTTTAATTGTACTGTGGGTCAAGAACCTAAACAGCCAATAAGAATTCAATACAAATCCAATACACCCGTACCGAATCATATTCTCCATCATCTCTGTCTTCATCCTCCTCTTCCACGTTTTCGTACAGGCAGTCATAGCCAAGCACTCTGCCCGGATCCAGCAACTCATCTCCCTCGCCATCATCAGCTCCCACGAAGAAGCGTGGGTGATCTAAGTCCTCGTGCACAGACATGTTCACCCCAGACAGCTGTCAGTCGCTCAGCAGAGGTTCATATGAAGGTTAGAGCTGGTAACATCCAACTTCACAGGCCTCTTCCTTCTCGTCACAGCCGCTCATCTTTACCACCTCTCTCTTCAGCACAGATAACAACAGCTGACTTAGGGGCAGCTTCTACTGTTATCTTTTGCTCACCCAGCCAGCCTTTCTGTTGAAAGAATTTTTTTTAAACAGCCGATTGGTTGGGCTTTGTTAGATGCACCAAGTGATTGATTTGGCACACATTTGTAATTGTAAAATATTCTGTTGAATATTTAATGGACTTACCTCTCAGATGTGTTAGAATAATCCCTAAACGACCACAAATTCAGAGATTCTCTTGTCCTGCAAAACAGCAAAAGATAAAATATGATCCACTTTATAAAAATCCACTTATTAAAAAAAAAAGAAGAAAAGTGTGGAATTGGGTTACAGTAAAAAAAACTGGGTTATTTCACGCTATGCATTTATTTTCAACAGAGATGGCACTTCTCTTAAGATAAACACTGAAAATTGTGAACAGTACAACATGAACTCAATAAGATAAGGCAAATATCTGACCTTCTTTCCGACACCCAAACAAAATTTAATGATCAAGATCGCTTCAAGTTCAACTTAGAGTCACTTTATTATGGCAAGGTTTAAAATTTCCTAAATATATTTTTAAGGTGGTTTACATGTAGGTTAAGTATTGCACACGTGCAGAACATTTTCAGTTTGAGAGTGTTTTTTTTTAAGTGAAGGGGGGGGAGCAGACAGGAAGCTGCCATCACAGACATGAATCCCCTTTGATAACATTGTGCTGTAAAAAATACATTTGTCAAACAGTTATGAAATAAGTATTTGTCCAAGTCCATGTCCTACACTCCTGGAACATTGGTATCTCATATTTCAGAGCAGTCAATGCAAATGATAAAAGAAATCAATTAGGTCTGTAGTTAACATTTTCATAAAATTTACACATTTATTCTCAGTAACTTTAACCAATTACAATAAAATAATTTTGGACTTCAATACATAATCCTGTTGCATGTAACTAGTCAGTTCCCAACACTGTTTATAATCAGAGTTTACTGCGTTGACGTGGTTGAACTATTGTGAAGTGCTTCCAACAGAAACAGAATACTGAACGATGAAAATAGCATGTTTTTCTACTGCAAATTGATTGAATCTAGTAAAAGAGGTGTTTCATTCAAAAAGAAAGACTGACATTTGGAGGGGTTTGGTTAAGGATGTCATGCTCACACCCAAGCGCTCGAACTGAGGCTGTCATTTTAGAGGAGAGGGCCATTTTCAGATTTGGATTAAAGATTACGAAGGCAAACATTTTTTTTATTGACTAACATGGATTAATTTTTCACAACAAAAGTAGCAATGTGCGCTAACAAAATAAATATAGTCAATCTTGATTTTTTTTATTAAAAAAAATAAATAAAAGACAAAGAAATCAACTTGAAAAACCACTTGAGATAGACTGACGCTTACACAAATAAAGCATTGATGTTGAACAAAAGATATGTAAATAAATGCATATACATGAATTAATAAATCATCTTGTCTACCCAAAGGGAATGCTGAAGAACCATGTCACCCTGCCTGAGAACATAAACACAGCACTGCCATAATCCTAGGACATCTGTCACTGACAGCACCTGTCTGACAATTCACACACAACATCCCACAATACATCAAACACACACAGAAAACCCACTTCACATACATCACATCATATACACACTTTACATACACAACAACAAAAAAAGGAAATGATGCCTTGTTCCTCAAACACCACTAAACAAACAACATAAGTATAACACAAGTAACAGCACCAAAGTCAGATAAACACCATAATTATAGTTATAATATTGTCGAACTTTCATTAGACTGAAGACTCACTTTGTTAAATTACTCCTCGATCAAAGTCACACAGTAAGCCAGCTCTGTCTGACAGTATATGTATAGGCCATACAGAATTATTATCGGTTCAAATGCATCAGTAATGCAGGAAAAGTCAAGGCAGGAGGTCAGTCATGTGCAGTTTGATGTCTCACTTTTAGCAGCTAATGACTCTTCCTGCACAAACACAACACGTGCGTGATAAACAGCGAAGGCTTTATGTTCTTACCTGCTCAAAAAGAGACGGAAGTGAAGTCGAGAGACGTTTGCTGCTATGTTAGCTGTTCACACACACAGAAATACTGAATGAGGAGAGCTAACATTAGCATACGTGCTAAAAGCACCAGCAGCAAAAATCATCATCATCATTCTCCTTCAGCTAACGGGCACGAACACAAATAATCATTCTGCTCCTCTGCAGGCCTCTGCGATTTTTCACTAAGGTTGCATTACATCCATCTGTATGCCTGCCGCAGGAGTGTACTCAAGTTCAAGCTTTAAAAAACAAAAAACGCCAGTAAAAGCTGCATGGCGTCAGGTGTGACGTCACCGCGAGGGCGGGGATACGGGGAAGGTGTTTTCCAATCAGCGGCTGGTTTTTTTTTTTAAGTATGCTTGTCGTTTAATAAGGTACAATAAAACTGCTAAGTGCCACGTTAAAAACACCACATGAAATATGTAATTTTCAGGTCAGCAATAACTTTCAAACATTTATTTTCTACATTATTCATACATACATTATTCATACATACATATAAATACACTGTATTAGACACAGTGTAAACTATACACTGTAAAGAAATACATAGACTGAAAAAAAACCTCACCTCTGGTGTGTTACAGATTTAAAAAAAAAAAAAACTCTAGTAATTAAAAAAAATTGTAGTAAATAAAGATGATGTGAGGATCTAACTGCAGCAAATTTACTTGACAGTGAACAGAAAAAAACAGGACTTTAAAGGGATTATTTCACCCAAAAATGAAAATTCTCAAAATGAAGTTTATGGCATAGTCTTGACGACTGCAGACGATCCTCAAATCAATGATTTATTGGTTACACCCCAGTTTGTTATTATAGAGACATTGACTTTGGCCAATGAAAGCTGCTGAGTCCAGATTTTCCTCTGCAGTCTTTGCCAGACTAAGGGTGGTTAACCAAGATGATATTGCTTGGTTGAGTGTCAGTAGGCCAGTGGTCAGCACAAAATGAGAACATTACAGTTCAATTAAGTTTATAAACACATATGCAGATAGTTAACACAGTCAAAATGTATTATTTTTACTTATTAGAAGTAAATAAATATTCCCTAAACTGTACTTTGACTTTAGTCCCTTTTTCCTGTGTTTAAGTGTTCACGTTCCAGGTCTGACACAAAGAAATAAATGAAATAAACATCATTAGGATTGAAGTTTTGTCAGTCGAGACATTTTGTAGAATGCGATAAAATCAAGAATCTGTGATTTGTTCATCACCTCTGCTAAACTTCTGAAGTCTTGTATTAAGGAAAAAAAAGAGAGAAATACTCGTAGAGTTTGAATTAAACTCAACCGACTGTAACTTTCTGCTTGTTCAGGTGTGTCTGGTTGGAGCTGAACTCTGCAGAAAAGTGGACCTACAGGCAACCCCTGTCTTAGGGTAATGTTTTAACAAATGTCAAGAGCCAGGGGCACAATAAAAAGGACCAATAGACAATAATAATGATGTCAACAGATAAATACAGATAGTCAGTTGTAGGTGTTAGGTGTAACATTATTACTTCTAAATCATTTATCACTCATAAATTATTTTATTTAAATAACTGAAATACAACTTATGTGTCATATTTACTCTGTAATGAGGTATTAGCACTTCTCCCTTAAAGGAACAGTTCACTCAAAAATGAAAATTCTGTCATTATTTACTTAACCTCCTTTCTTTTTTCTAAACTTTCTTTAAAATATCTTCCTTTGTACAAACTCATAGAGATTTGTAACAGAATTGTATTTTTTGTGTGAACTTTTCCTTTAAGAATACCAGTTTATATATACATTTACATACAAGTATAGATGAATTAATATAAATATAAATACTATTGACACTCTTTATCAATATCCCTATTTAACACAAAATATTTTCCATTCTCTTGTCAGAGAAATTGTGCAGACACAGGACATTTCTAATTTAAAGACAAACCGTTCTCTTTGCCCCTTGATATCTGTACACATTCTTGAATGACCTAAACATCTTGTGAATACCGAAATATCATGAAGTGTGTAAACGTCTCTCCATGCTTCATCACTAAAGTATTTCAATACTTTATTTTAATTCTATAATGGCAAGAAAAGTACAGTAAAAATCATGTAGTTAGTTAAAGCCATGTAAGCCCTTCGGGTTACAAGTTCAGCCGTAAAGACATTCTTTAGGCAAGCATTCACAAAATGCATATCATAACCTTATAATTCATTGCATCTGATCAAATGCACATTCTTTTGCTTGGGCTAAAAACATCTTTTTTTTTTTTTGCTTGGTTGGTTGGAACAGCAGCTACACTCATTTTCTCCTAAAATATTGTTTAAGATCCACAGCGTAAAGTTTCAATGTTTCATATTAAACGCACTTTCTCCTACCTGATTAGCAGACACTACCTCAATCTTGCATCTTCATGCAAGAACTTTGCAAACTAATCCTATGTTGATTAAACAGGACTTCTTGTTGGTGAAGCGCACATCAC
Source organism: Enteromius unitaeniatus (assembly GCA_032359435.1). Taxonomy (NCBI): domain Eukaryota; kingdom Metazoa; phylum Chordata; class Actinopteri; order Cypriniformes; family Cyprinidae; genus Enteromius; species Enteromius unitaeniatus. The sequence goes on along the minus strand of JAUMHI010000177.1, from coordinate 83,986 downwards.
TCTTCTAGGGGTATGAGGAGTGTATGGAGAGACAGTCACAGGAGTCACAACACACATCTTTAGTTTTTAACCACCGTATCCTAAACCTTATTTAGCAAACACTGGGATGTGAGTACAAAAATGACAAAAGAACAACTGTCAGTGGGTGTAAGCCAGGGACCGTCAAGGACTTGAGTGCGGGGTTAGACAGGTTTCACTGAAAGCTCAAAAATAAAAACAACAAACAACGTCTACCCCCATAGCACAACAATAACAGCAGAGAGGAGCACATGGCCAGGGATTCATCCTACCATGTGTGTTTCTGTCTATCAACACTATAAAGAAACTCACTGACAAGACCCAATACCATAAAACAATCTATCCTGTCAGCCAGAGAGGTGTAGAGCCATGTCAATCAAAGTGGCATGGGGTCAAAAATCAAGCCAAAAATCATATTTTTGACAAATAGTGTAAGCAGGGTTTGAAGGATTACGAAAATCAAGTATCTGTAATCCGTTACAGTACATAAAAACTAACTATTTTAGATTACAGTTAAATTTGGAAGAAATGGTAATAATATGAGGATTACATTTGTAATAATAATAAAACCTATACCCCTTCCAAAAATGAACCATGGTTTGTGGTGACATGTACAAATAATTTTTATGAATTGGTCTTTCTGGCCAGAAGTTTTTTTTTCAATTTAAAACGACTCAGTAATGGACTTTCTTATTATTCTTTTTTGTAACTGCAAACACACATCTTTTCACTATATACGCTTTCATTTAATGGTGATATCAACAACATAATTAACTGCTCTGTAAAAATATGCAATAATTATTGTATATGTCAATAATTTGTAATCCTTTTTTTATATTTTAGTTATTTTAATACACGCAATCCTCATTAAATACCACAAGCTCTTGGGAGCTGTTTAATCACTCGTTTTAAAATAAATAGTGAAGTTTTTAAAAACATTAAAAACAGCAAAACTTCATTTTGGGTGAGCTATTCCTTTAAATCTGCAACCTCTGGCGGTGTCTTGCAGAAGCCGGAACTACTTCCCTCTATGTTTTTTTTCTACGAGGAGTCACGCAGGTGCTTATTCCGCAGCGGTTCCTACCAAAACCAGTCTAAAATAGTACAATTATAAACAAATATATTACGTGTACTGTAGTGATTCAGGATAAACCAAAAACACAGTTTGGATAATGTATTCATAAAGCACTCACTTTTTATAAAAAATGTGTAAATTATGAACACAAAAAAGTTACGGATTAGTTACAGCTTTAAAACAAATCTATGTACAAAACAAAATGTGAAAATAACAACAATAAAATAATCAATTTCTCTTAAAAACATGCATTTCCAATTTCTTACACATTTTTCTACCTATGTTATTTTACTTAAATCCTCACTAAAGACCACGTGTGCTTACGGGATTCGGTTCACTCCTTATTCGCTCGTTTTGATTTAGACATGACCGAAAGAGTCATGACTTCAGTAATTCGCCCTATCGATTCAGACAGTAACTTCAAATCATAAGAAAAAAAAGATTCAAACTAAGTTGTGAATCATTTGTCTGATTCATTAAAAAGAATCCGTTCAAAATCGCGAATCGGACATCACGCAGATTTTTCCCGCCTACACTCCCTCCGCCTCATTTCTGCCCGGTTTTCTCGCTCGCGGTTTCTTCACGTGCCTCCCGCAATCAACTTCTGCTAAACGTATGCTTTTTATTTTTATAATCTATACTAATACGATTTAATTAATCGGTCTTTAGTTATACAAATAAAAGACACGATTAAAGGAAAGCGTTAGTATCAAATATTTAGGCGATAATTGCTACGATGCCATTTACTTCCCGCAGCCTAATAACGTTAGATTTTTTGGTGCTAGCTAATACTTAACGTTACCTAGGTTTAAAGATTTGCATTTAAAGGGGTTTATATTACTATAACAACAGAAACGTCGCAATCCGCTGACTTTGTTTGCTTAACGTTAGATATTATGGCGTTAACAGCTGACATGAGCTGCTTGAAAGAGGTTTAACCTCGTGTAGAAACTATAGCGATTAAAATAGTTTAGTTCACAAATTTAACAGAAGTTAATAATACTAATGTAAGACGTCATTTTCACTGTCGACATTGTGTTTTCTGTCACAGATTTTGAAGATATTTACGTTAATTGACGTACGTAATCTCTCCGTTGCAGCTGCTCGTCATGGATGACTGGGAAGAAGATCAGGTAACGTTAAAGGCACACTCATCCTCTTATGGTTTGAAATTCATTGTTCAAACTAAGATGTTATTTTTTTTGCTTGCTTTAGTATTAGAAAAAAATAGTCGCGTTTTTTATACATGTTGTTTCCTAGAAGTGTTAATTGCAGTGAGTTTGGCATTTGGTAGGCCAAAGCGACTTGCTCTGCATTCAAGTGATGTCCTTTTATAAACTCCTATGACTTGGGAGTTTTACCAGTGTTGCATTGTAGAGTAGAGCAGGTCCATTTTGTACACTGTTAAACCGAATAGTGCACCTTACTTAGATTATAGTTAGTAAGCTGTACTTAGTTGTTATACTTACTAGGTTTTACCAAGTAAGAGCAACTTTCAAGGCAAATAAAA
>JAUMHI010000177.1:48061-66350 GCA_032359435.1 Enteromius unitaeniatus | reverse complement strand
AGAGGGAAGTCTGGGCATCCCTGCTTAGACTACTGCCCCCGCGACCCGGTCCCGGATAAGCGGAAGAGGATGGATGGACTCCACAAAAACAAAACAAGAAAAACCCACAAGCTGTCTCCAAAATATTTTTCACTAATTGCACATTTTTCTGGGTCATTTTACTGTGAAATATGAATGTAAAATTTTCTTTTTCAGAAACTGATGAAAATGGCAACAATGAGGGTAATGTTTGTTTATTTTTTTTAACAAGACCCGTTTGTATGACTGTTGCACTCCATTGTTTAATGGACTCCATCCCTTTTGTTGCAGGCTGGAAAGATGGTGAAGGCCAAGGGAGAAGTCTTGGTGGTTCTCGCGGTGGCTTCCGTGATGGTTGTTTTTTTCAATAAATTAATTTATGAGAAAATAGCCATGTTTGCTGCCTGAGACAGTGGTAAAATATGTAGTTTAGTGCTCATTGTACACTTTTAAAAATGCAACATTGCCTTTGACAAATCATGCCCAAGCTGTGTAATGACTTTTAATTTTAGCTTATTAAAATCCATTGCCTGATTTTAGGTGGTAATGAAGAGAGAGGAAGAAGAGGCTATGGAAGAGGTGATGCATTTTTAATTTCTACAATTAAAAATTTTATGTATTAAGTTTTTTAATTGTTCATGTTTATCTTCCAGAAAATGATGAAAATGGCACAGATGAGGGTAATGTCTTTTTTTCTTTTGAATAATAGACATTTATTAATGTTTCATGAATGTTTCCCATTTGTTTGTTGCAGGTTGGAAAGGAGGTGAAGGCAGAGGAAGAGGTCGTGGAGGCTTCCGTGGAGGTTTCCGTGATGGTTAGTTGTAGTTGTGTGATGTAAAAGTGGCTGGAAGACAAGAGGCATGAATCTAGCCCGGCTATGTAGAAAGTTAGTTGGCTGGGGCGTTGGTGAATTATACAGGCTAAGGTTAAATAGTAGGGCTGGGCAATTAATCGAAAAGTAATCATAATCAACATTCAGAAACTGTAATCGTTAAAAATTTTCCAGGACGATTATTTCGATTACTTTCACTTTAAAAACAATACTGCGTGTGGAGTCACGTGACTTGCTCCGTTACGTTACCCTACGTGCACAACAGACGCGACTTGCACGAATAAATCACGCTATTCACGCGCAGTTGGACGCTTGAACATTGAGTGTACCTGCTTCATTCGCACTTGAAATTCACTTCACAGCAAGCACGAATTCATGTCATGGGAGGGGCTTCTGCCAGGCGCTTCCAGTCTCTGTACATCGCAAAGGATGTGACTCCCTTGGCAAGACATAACCTGAAAAAGTTTAAAACTGTTAAAAGTTTAAACTGTTTAAAATATTATTTACAGGATATACAAGATTTTTACAATTTTATTTAGAAGAGATACTGCTTGTTTTCTACTTTTAATAGATTGTTCTTTTTTTATAAGAACAAAGTGACTTAGTTTTAGGCAATGTGTGCTTTAATTTCAGTTGTACAGCATTGATGTGTAATAAATAATCATAGTGCATGTTTCCTTCAATTATTTTAAAATCAAGTAATGCACCCTTCATTCAAAAATCTCTCACTTGTATTATGTGCGCATATTTACTGTACAAGATTTGTCAGTAAACTATGAGGACAAAAAAAAAAAAATTGTTCATTAATCGCAATCGATTTTAATTTTAGGCCAAATCGCCCAGCCAGTACAGTACATATAGTACAGTACATGTTTGACCAATCACTGCCGAATCATTTAATTTAATTTAATTTGAATACTTATGTCCTGTTTTTAAGGTGGAGATGAAGAGACTGGAAAAAGAGGCTTTGGAAGAGGAGGTGACATTTTAATATTATTTAAATTTTTAGGTAGTTTGAGTAATCTTTCTTCTGGGTTAAATTAAACTTTTCAGTGACACTATGTAGGTTTCAGAGGCCGAAATGAGGAAGTGTTTTCCAAGGGTAATCTGTTTTTATAGTAACTAATAAATAATAGACTTATGCTAATTTATAGCATAAGTCTACATATAAAATTAAAATGTGCTTCCTGATTGTCCAGCCTCAACAGCGTACAAGCCAGATCAAGAAGCAGCTGAAAATGCAGGTGGGTTGTATCTTCCTGTTAATGCAAGTCATTGCTTTAGACTTGTTTTATATCCAAAATAAACTAACCTTGTTTTTCTCTTTCTTGTAGGACCCAAGGTTGTCTATGTGCCCCCCCCTCCTCCTGAAGAGGAGAGTTCCATATTTTCCCATTATGCCACAGGCATTAATTTTGACAAATATGATGACATTCTTGTGGATGTGAGTGGCAGCAATCCTCCAAAGGCTATTATGGTAAGTTATTAGTGCATTTTTAAAAAAAACATTTTAACTATTAGTTGTAGTATAAGTATAATTTGTATGTACCTTAAAGATTCTAAGTCTGTTACGTCAATATTACATGTGTTCTGAGTGTTTCACCACAGAAAAATTTGTTATAAAGTAAGTTATCAAAAAAAAAACTGCTCTCAAATGCTGGGGGCATTGGCAAAGCTGCTGTCTCGCTCAAGGTCTTTCTCAAGCAGCTTGATTTAAATGAGATTTTTGTATATCATACCAACCACTTAACTTGATGAAGGCATAGCAAACTGTAGTCTGTAGTATCTAATGGTAATGACAGTAACTCATGATTCAACAAATGAACCACTGCTGCTTATGCGCTCTAGTTATTTTGTGTGTTTGACTTAAAGCAGCACTGTTGAACAATTGGTGTTTGACATTAAAGTACAGCAAGAGCGATTCAAAGCATGAGCATCTGCTCTCTATAGCTCTTACTGTACTGATGTCACACAGCGATCAGTCTGTGCAGTCAGTGCTGGTTGAAGTGGTGGTGCTCAGTTGCTCCATTGCACCACCAAGCTTACGATTTAGACCCACCCAGTAAATCCTGCTCACAAAAAATTTATAATTCCGTATATAGTTCACAGTCTTTGTAACATGTTTCAGCAATTAATTTCTAACATTTTATAATGGGTTTACAAACCATGCTCAATTTATTTTACACTTTAATCATCTTTATTGTCTACAGAATTTAATATGATGGCTCATATTAAAATCACTATTTTTCATCTGTTTCAGTTAAATTTCCTTGTAAAAAAAAAAAAAAAAAAAAATTTTTAAATGAGCCATAGTTCACTGACAAGGTGGATATTTATTATTAATCATAGAACCGACTTTACTAACGATATGCGCATCACTGTCGCATGTGATCTGTTAGTAATAAGGCTTGACATGAACTTTTTGGCTCACCAGCCACTGTGGCTAGTGGTTTTCCAAGTTTACCAGCATTTTCACTGGCCACAATTTTGTTGTTTGGAAATTACATTTTATATGACTTAAAAATGCATACAAAAGGTCATTTGAACTATTTTAATATAATCAGATAATATTACCAATCATATGAAATGTTACCTGTTACCAGTCAAATGAAATCACACACATCCACACAATTGATCATTCTACTGCAGAAGAAACAGAAGCAGCATTCAGATGCATTTATGACTGCTATTTGTAGCCAAAATATAGCACGAATGCTTACACTTGCAGGCAAACTTATAACACCATAATGTTGAGTTTGGTGTTTTAATATACATGTAGTGTATACATATAAAATCATGGAGAAAAAAAATGAAAGTAGCCTACTATGAAAGTAAACTGCCAGTAGGTGAGAGCAAGTGACTATTTTAATAAATCAGTCGTTCAGACTAGAGGATGGATACTCGACCCAAGCCCGGATGCGGGCCGGCTTGGACAGAAGAATAAAGAAGTGTCTGTCCTTATGAATTGACCACTAAATTATTGACTAGAATATTTCAAAATTCAAAAACGCGAATCATTCATTAAAAAAACTGTGCTGCTCTGTGTGTTGCATATTTGCATATTTTGACTGTTCTGCTCTGATCTAGAACTATTTTCATTAAACAAATGGAGCAAACACACTCAGCAATATATAATTTCAATGAATTTAAATGTAAATACTGAACTAAAATGTAATAATCCTATAATATTAACTATGTTAAGTCTTGTATAGGCTATAATGTCAAATTTGCAATAGTGGTTTTCAGGGAACTTCGTTGACTTTGTCTTGTAATGTTCCTTAATGTATAATATTGTGTTAATGCCATGCCCCTGTTTAGCACCGATTTTGATTCAGATTTGTCTAAAAGTGATGAATTTGAGTTAATGAATAATTCAACTGTTCTGATTAAAAAGTCTCAAAAATAAATAAATGCATAAAAACAACTGTAAGTAAAAATATAAAAATGTCTGACTTAAAAAAAAACAAAAAAAAAAAACTGTTCACCAGTCAGACATGTTGTCGGCAGGTTATCACTCCTAACTGAGACGTTAATGCACGTTCTAAACAAGGGAGTTTTATGCGCGTAATAATGCGTTTATAATATCAGATGCCTTTAGAGAAAACTACAACAAAAATATATTGTCATACCAAAGAATAATCTACCCGCATTTGGCGGGTGGGCGGGTGCCAATGTCAAGCCCTGCTAGTAAGACCAATATCAAGCAGCAAAATGTGGGGAGTTTTGTACAGATAAAAATAGCTGGTAAGACCAGAAGCCTGACCTATATAATTTTCAAATGGTTGCTCCTGTTTTTATGGGAGGAATAAGATAGATATGGATTGTAAGGTTCATTGATTAGGATCAGTGCATGGTATAAGTTAACGAATCCTATGCATCATTTTAAAAACAATTGTAAAAAAAAAAAAAAAAAAAAATGCCTCCGCTACATCTAGGCATTTATATCATGATGCATCATTTTTAACATACATGCATCAGCAAAACAGATTTATTGTATTGTGCTTTGTGAGTCTGGCAGAGTCTGTAGGTCTTTGCAGCATGTTGGTTGCGCCGATGCGACTGCTCACAAAGTTTAGTTGCACCAGCTAAAAAAAATAATTGCAAAATGCAACTATTTGGTCGCCCTGATATTCGCGCAATCGCCCTGATATTAAGATAAGGAACTGTTTCTAACACGTTTTATTTAACTGCAAAGGTTACTTAGTTTAAAGTGTCAACTGGGACTTATAAATTATGTCTGTGTGTTTGTGAATGATGCTCAATAGCTCAGATTTTACAAGACACTGATAGGAAAAAAAAAATCTGTTTACACACAGGCTAATTTTCACTAGCTGTGTTGTGTACATGCCATGTTCAGAGGCTACAAATTCAACAGTACCTCAAAATGAGATGAAGTCCCTCATGTGCTCACTCTCTCTTACAGACTTTTGATGAAGCAGGACTTTGTGAATCACTGAGAAGGAATGTAACAATGTCCGGATATGTGAAGCCAACTCCTGTCCAGAAACATGGAATTCCCATTATTTCTGCTGGACGCGATCTAATGGCTTGTGCCCAGACTGGATCCGGAAAAACGGCAAGAACCCTCTATGACAGGGCTATCCAAACCCGGTCCTGGAGGGCCGATGTCCTGCAAAGTTTAGCGCCAACCCTAATTAAACACACCTGAAGCAGCTAATCAAGTTCCTATAGGCATGTTAGGAACTTCCATGTAGGTATGTTGAGGCAAGTTAGCTAAACTCTGCTGGACACCAGCCCTCCAGGACCAAGTTTGGACAGCCCTGCTCTATGACTTGCTGTTCTTATTAGATGCCATTTCTTATAAAATGTCTATTTTAGTTTTTTTCTGGTTTAACTTTGATGGGAATTACTTGTATAATGACTGTTTGCTTGGAATGTGCCATCACTCAGGCGGCCTTCCTGCTGCCCATCCTACAGCGGCTCATGGCTGATGGAATGGCAGCCAGCAAGTTCAGCGAGGTGCAGGAGCCTGAGGCCATAATTGTGGCCCCCACCAGAGAGCTCATCAATCAGATCTATCTGGAGGCCAGAAAGTTTGCATATGGGTACAGGTTTTAGAATTTTCAGCACTTTTATACATTTATGTACTGTAGTTTATAATCTTGGCTGAAACCAAAATTTATCTTGTCTAAAGCAAAAAAAGAAAGGCAGGCCGTAACAACTTTTGATGGACAATTTTGAGAGAGCACTGCGTTCCCAACCCTGCTCCAGCTGGTGATCGACTGTCCTGCAGTTTAGCTCTGATTAGAGTTGGAGCTAAACTTTGCAGGACAGTCAATCACCAGGAGCAGGGTTGGGCACCCCTGTGCTAGACCTTCTCATAACCTTTGCCTAAATGCTTCTGGCCAAAGAGACATGAATTCATTTTAAAATGTATAGAAAAATAAATAGACCTACAATTGCCTCTTGTATTTTTTGCTAAGGTATATTATGTACATTAAGGCTGGGTATTAATACAGATTTGAGTACCCTTTATATATCTCTTTATACAATGCACATTGCCAATTAACTGCTTATTAGTTATTAGTCCAAACTTATTTATTCTATATAGCTTCCAAATTTTACAACTATAGCAAATGTTGTGATTCTTGTGTAGGACCTGTGTGCGTCCTGTGGTTGTTTATGGTGGTATAAATACTGGATACACTATTCGAGAGGTGTTAAAAGGCTGCAATATTTTGTGTGGGACCCCAGGACGATTGCTTGACATCATTGGTCGTGGAAAGGTAATGTTATCCCCCTTTTGTGCTTAATTATTTCATAAATGATAGAACATATAATGTGGCTACATGTTTTTACTTTTCTCTGTCAGGTTGGCCTGAGTAAGCTGCGGTACTTGGTTCTGGATGAAGCCGACAGAATGCTGGACATGGGCTTCGAGCCGGATATGCGCAAGCTGGTGGGATCTCCAGGAATGCCTTCAAAAGAGGATAGACAAACCCTCATGTTCAGTGCCACCTACCCTGAAGATATTCAAAGGTCTGACACTGACACTTAAAAGCCAAATAATTTTGTTTTAACAAACACATTCATTAGGTTTTTGTCTGATTGGTGTTAGCTTTGTCTCCATCTGTTGCTATTTGTTGGCTCTTGTTTTCGTGGATTGAGCATGTCAAACCTGTGATTTTCGGCTCTTGGAATGTGTGAAATTAAATTATATTATAAATACCCATTGTAAATGTTAGAAAACTCTCACGTGAAAACTCTCATCCGTTAACATGGGCACCAGAAAAAATACGCGCTGCTTACGCCGGTTTCACACTGCATGCGTCAGCAGGGCATAAGCAGCTGAACCACGGCTTGTACTGCAGTAGACTAGTCAAGCAGGTTATTTCTATCATATTTTCCAGCGTTCTTCTCCGAACGTTGTGTGCTTTAATTTGTTATTGCCAGCATACTTTGTTGTGCGACTGCCTTATTACGGTTTACACAATAAACTTGAGCATTTGTATATGAAAAAAATAGCAGAGCCTGTCAGCAAAATCGATGTCTGACCCTTCTTACATGTTGTATAAGAAATATTATATTTTGCCATGCAAAGGAAGGCTTGCATGCAGATGCTAGATTGAATAGGTTAAACTTGGAAATATTTCTTAATTTTGTCTTGGATTCTCAAACAAAAAAAGTTTATTTGGATTAAATAATTGAATTGAAAAAGTAATCTTAAAGCTAACAAATGCCTCTTGTTTTATTCATTTAACAGACCTTTGAAGTTTGGGAAAAAACTTGTGTAAATTGTGTTTTTGTGCATTTTATTTTTGCATATGGTAAGCGTGAAACACGAAAAACATCAATTACACGGTTTTATGGTAAAATCTGTTACCTTTCAAGTTAATCGGGTCAGTTTAGATCAAGAACAACGCATGGTCACTTTAATTCGTCGTCAGCGGCGCACTTTTAACAAAGAGGGATTTGAGAAAAGACGCTGGAGACGCCCACATCCAGTCGCTCTTGTCGGCGGAAATCGCCAGCTCTCCATTGAAATTAATAGGATCGCATCGCTTTGTAGTTACATGTAGTGAATGGGGCTTAAGACTGGGTACACAACACAATAATATCAGGCTGATTTTATGCCGATTTCATCTTCCGACAATCCTAGGTAATGTCCTGATTGGTGGTTTTAAAGATTATCTTGAGATTTTCCTGTGTGCTGTATGTTAAGAGTGACTGAATCTGCTCAGAACTTTGGAGGCGCCCGATCCCGAATCATAAATATTCAACATAAAAATTCAATATTTATGATCTGAAATCCTGATGTGTGGGGGGAACACTGAGGACAAACATGCATATGATCTGGAGATTATCACGTAAAAGGAAACTATCCAAACATAAAGCCAGCTCACATAAGACTGAAGCATAACAAACACGGTCCCTTAAATAGTCCCTTAAAAACTAGTGTGACAGGGGTCAAAAATCTAAAACCAGATAAATTACACAGGGCTTTAAACCAATCAAATTGTCATCCAAACAACTAGGTCATTTGCACATTATTAAATGAGTGATGCTTCAGTATGAATGATCTATGTGTAATGTGTTGTATGATAGGATGGCTGCAGATTTTTTGAAAGTGGACTACATTTTCCTTGCTGTTGGTGTGGTTGGTGGAGCATGCAGTGATGTGGAGCAAACTATTGTTCAGGTGGACAAGTACTCCAAGAGAGACCAGCTACTCGAAGTGCTCAGAGCTACAGGTACATTCACATGCATACACCTTTGATTACCATTTTATATTGAGGTCTTATTAACCTTAAGAAACTGACAGATATTCAAATCAGTAAATTAGAAACCTTTTAAGAAACTTCCTTTTGCACTTACAGTAGGTGGCCAACCAAAATGCCTACTACTGCCACTGCAGGGCCACGGCGTTAACTGCAATTCTGTTGCGTTTCAAAGTCATTCACGAAACTACCGCCAGGTTGCGTAAGGTTTCCAAACTGACTAATTTTTTGGTAAATAGAGATAAACAGAAGATAATAACTAGAGATAATTTATGGTTAAAGGACCACTCAACGGTCAATAACTGCAAGTGTATGGAACAAAAATCCTGCCTAAAGTATTTGAAATAAAAAGCTTGTTGGATTCCTCAAATCGAGAGGGAAAAAAAGCAGTGCAATTAACAGTGCTTGCATTTTAATGTTTTGTATTTTTATGCACTGCATTTTAACATGCATGGTTGTATATTTACGTAGTGAATATTTCTAACAGGAACCTTTTCACAAACATTTTCATTGTTAAAATTCAGTAATCAATATTCACCTAATAAAGTTCATTTTCAAAATATTTAGTTTAACAATTCCAGCAATAATACTCGTCAGGCAACTTTCAGTTATTTTTTTTCGCTTTCGCTTCCGAAAATTCAGTGGTTCAAATTCGACAGAGCGCACATCCAGGAACTGCAGGCACAGATGGTGGACAACCAGAATAAAGCTGTTACCGTCGCTTCTACCGCCGGCGCGGCGCTGTTGAGTGCACTTGCAGCTGTTGAGTGCCGAGAGGCACTTTAACAATAAGTTATTGAGCAAACGCTTTAAAGCATGTTTTAGCAAATAGCCGTCAGCTTTGCCTCGCTGATATGTTAATATTCACAAATTGCAATTTAGTAGTCTACTTATGAAGTTATTTGGGTTTCTTAGAAAATGTAAAAGGTTTAGGCTACTTTGCATTGGAACATTGAAAGTGGTAGCCTATTTTAGTAGTCTAGGAAACATACATGAATGTGTAAAAAAAAATTCTTATTAATATTTGTTACAAGTACGTTTTTTTATTAAGATTTTTAAATTCATTTGATTGCAACGGCGTATATTTTTGTGACGCACAGACTTTTTATTCGTTACCTTTGCTTTATTTAAAAATCCTGGGGGAAAGATCTGAACTTCTTAAGAAAGTACTGTGTGTTTTATTAGTTCTTTCCTTTATTTTAGTATAACATGGGACACTGTATTTCACTCCCATTTTTAAGACATGACTAAAATAAGAAACGAATAAGTTAAACCTGCCACAATTTAGCTAACATATTGAAACAGATTGCATTTCTCTATAAAGGTGCAACCAAGAAAACTAATAGTTAAACTAACATAACCTTTAAGCCACTTTTGCCTGTGCATTCTGGAAAACTTATTATGAGGGCTCTAGCGCGGAATATATTAAGACTCATTCATTGCGGTTATTTGCATAATATGACTTAATATACATATCGAAACTAGGAAAATCTTTAGTGTGCAGCAGCGCTATTAAACACCTTCTAAACATCTCAGTTTAAAAGCATTTAAGGAATTATGATGCGCGTCCTCACTGACTCGTTCTCTAGCAGTTATGGATACAGCTGAGATGACCTGCACTTCAACAAGTCCACCGTGCCATGATTTCACTGAGGAAATATTTACTAACAAGCCCGTTTTTTCTATATGAAGTCTCCCTAAACGTTGTATTTAATGATGGACATTTAAATTGATGTCGTGGGCTATTTTGTTTCTGAAAAAATTAAACTGATTGCGTCCTTCATCCTTTGCGTCCTGCTCAGTGCACTTCAGCATCTCCGCACAAACATATTCCACATTTATTATTATAGCGCATTTTTAACATCTAAACATTGTTATAGGCTTGAACTGTTTTAGTGGGCATATCTAGAGTTGTATTTTAGACAAGTAGTGATGGTTTGAGAAGGCTAAAGTGATCAAACACTTTCTGATCGGCTGCTGATGGCTGCTTGGTCTTTAAAAAAACAAAAACTTTTATTTAACGAACAAAAAATACTCCAAACTTTTTTTCTAAATTAACTTTCATTTTTTCAACTTAAATACGCCATCATTTTATTGATAAAAATGTGTATGAACCCTGATAACAAAGAGTCAGTTTCTCGCGCAGAGCTGCCGCCTCTTATTTTGCGTATTATTTTGCGTGTCATACTCTGTATGCCAAAAATTACAAAAGCCAAACCAATGGGGACATTTGTCCTAAAACACTTTGGCAAAACCTGCTGTACAACTTTTAGCCGAGCTATCTGTGTTAACAAGGGAGAGATTAACACCTTCACCCCTTCATTAACCCCCCACAACAGAGTCCGTTCTGCAAGACAGACGCACTCTTTATTCATCTCACTTCACAATAATATTAATAATACAAGAGACGCTGGTCTGTCAGAGAGACAAACTACAGCTTATTTCTATTTTGCAGCTCTGTAGTTGTGTTGAGTGTACAATATACTAGTGAAGTGACTTGTGGCCAGGTATGGTTCCCCATACTAGAAATTTGTGCTCTGCATTTAACCCATCCAACGTACACACACACATACACACACAGCAGTGAGAAGCGATCAACCACAGACACACACACACAGAGCAGTGGGCAGGCATTGTTGCAGTGCACAGGAATATTTATATATTATAAAATACTATTAAAAATGCGTTGAAACGGGATATATTTTCTTGAAACGGCTTACAATACTCCAAGAATAAGACATTATTCAAATCTCTTTTAAATATTTATTTTATTTGCGTGTATATGAAGCTGGTGTTTATTTAATTTGTTTTGTTAATTTATTATTTTGATAGAAAAATATATTTGGAATATGAGCATATGCATTTCTTGCATGGGACGCTGCAGATCACTTGATTTTCTCTAATAAAAGTGGAAACAGCTTAAGCCGAGTTCAGACTGCATGATTTTAGCCCTGATTTTGACTCACCGACAGGTTTTGAGAAATCGCCGACAAATGCCCGAAATCACAGGCAAATCGTTGCTTGTTCATGTGAGTGACAATCACACAGTGTGAATAATCAAAGACGTGATCTGAGAGAATCGCTAACGCAGACAGGTCCAGGGTGTCGCCGACAACCGTGAGATATTTGGCATGCTAGATATCTGGACCTGTCTGCGATTCAGAATCATGCCGTGTGAACACAGCGGCGACTGAATGCTACCCCTGATAGTCACGCAGTGTGAAAACATCTGTGAGGTGACTGTTTTGAAATCGTGCAGTCTGAACTTGGCATTTCAATACTCGCTCAAGAATAAGACATTATTTAAAACTATTCAAAATATTTATATTATTTGGGCACATTCACAATAAAAACAGTTGTGTATTTGTAAACAAAGGATCTATTGTTGGAATGTTTTGTGATAATGTGTTGCGTTAATATTTTATTATATATTATATATTTTATTATATATTAATCATTATATTAATATATAATCATTATAATAACATATTAATCATTATATTACTATGATCATGCAAACAGGAGGGCACGTCAGAAGCTGCTGGTTTTTTATTTCATTTGTTTTGTTAAATTATTATTTCGATAGAAAAATATATTTGGAACATGGGCCAATGCATTTCTTTTAGGATGTAGCTTGGTTTTTCTCTATCGCACAAGCTCTGTCTGTGATGTGAAAAGTGGAAATAGCTTACAATACTCGCTCAAGAATAAGACAGTACTCAAGACTGTCTAAATATGTATTTTATTGGTGTATATTCACTATAAAAACAGCTGTGTATTTGTTAAAGGAAACAATTGAATGTCACTTTCTAAAGAGAGAATCAAGGAAATAATATTTTACTTTTTGCATTTTTTCATGGTTTTGTTCATTTATTATTTGTTTATACATATTTATTTTGCATAAGGGCGTATTTAGGCTATTATTTTTCTCTGTTTGCACAAGCTCTGCGTGTGAGTGATGTGAATCCTCACGTTATGGTTTTGATGCTTTTTTCTCTTTATTAAGGATAATGTCCTGTTGACATGTTATTTAAACTTTTATAAATTCATTTTCTAAAAAGTCATCTATATTATTTTTAAGGGTGTTATTGTCACGGATCGCTCCTCTGTGGCCCTCTCCGGTGGACAGCAGCGGGAACCTTCACCTGAGTACTAGTTTCCACCCGGACCCTTTTAACCCACGTACCTCGACGCTTTCGCGCCGTTACGCCCCTTCCTGGCGCTATTTAAGGACCGGCTTTTGCCTAAGACAGACGCGAAGTTTTGATTTGCCTCTGCAGTCATAGCCAAGCGTTTATTTCTCCGTGTATTTACCCGTGTTTGATTTCTTGTTTGTTTACTGGTTTTCTGATCCTCTGCTGCCTGCCCTGACTTCCGCCTGTCCCTTGACTCTGAGTTTGCCTTGTCCTCTACACTTCTGTCTGCCTAGCTATTGACCCTGTATCTGTCTGACTACGATTGTGAATAAAACCTGCATTGCATATGGATTCCACTGAGTCCCGCGAATCCTTACAGTTATATTATAATATTGTTATTGTTTTTGTGGTTATTTTATCTTTATTTAACAAAACAAAATTGTAGTCAGTTTGGAAACTTTGCATTTTGGTTGTCCACCTACTGTAAATATAGAAAAACATGGTTTACTACTGTAATAATGTTGCATTAAACAAACGAAAAAAAAAAAACTTTACACAAGGAGAATGAGAATGTGATCTCAGGTCACTGTGCATTCTATATATTTTATCATGCAGAATGTAATCTGCATGTATGCAAAGCAAAGAAAAAAAATGAACATCTAGCACAACTAAATAAGAGATACACAGACAACCACCCAGGAGGCAAATTGGTAAAGCTAACTTTACTAGAAGGCCAGGTGTATTTGCACTGTTTAATGCCAAGCTATCATAAAATATAATTTAGAAATGAAATGGTCTTTAAATGCCTTTCTCCTTATAGCCACTGAGAGGGACATCCCATAGGATCACATTGACGTCAAACACATGGCTCACAGAAGAGTGTTGTAATTAATTTTAAAGATACCATCTATATGTATATATTATCTGTATAAAAGTTTGGAGGGTTTGGGGGGTTGCCCTTTTTTTCAGTTTTAGCACGTCCATCAAAAGGTCTGTGCACAGCCCTGCAGAGGATCCCCACATCCAGGTAAAAACTTGTCTGGGTCTGAATACTTAGGACAGTCAATAATTCTGTGTTTTTCTGTCAATATGGGGTGCTGTGTGTACATTAATTAGAAAAAAAACTAACTTAAATGATTTTAGCAAATGGCTGCAATACAACAAAGAGTGAAACATTTAAGGGGGTCTGAATACTTTCCATACCCATTGTATGTGGAAAACCTACTTTTTCAGAATTCTCCTAGATTGTTGCTCCGATTCAGACCAAATTTCAATCATATCATCTTCAGACCGTGCTGACAAAAAGTGTTGATGGATACAATTTATTTTCATACAGCACCACTACAAATTTTAGGCATAGTGCCAAAATGACTCTGAGGTGGTCATTGTCACCTCACCGCTAAACTTCACAGAATTCAGTAGCTGAGTGCCGCCACAAAACAGACAAAGCTTAATTAAATAGCATGATAGCTGGAAAATTGCTCCAACTGGGGACTTCAACACACACGTGGGCGGAGGCAAAAACTCGAGTCAGGGAGGAGTTCGGTGAGGCCATGGAGAAGGATTATCGGTTGGCCTCAAAGAGGTTCTGGCAAACTGTGCGGCGCCTCGCACCAACACTGTATATAGTAAGGGTGGTAATCTGCTGACTTCAACTGGGGATATTGTCGGGCGGTGGAAGGAATTCTTTGAGTATCTCCTCAATCTCACCGAGGCGTCTTCCACTGAGGAAGCAGAGGGAGAGGGCCCAGGGGTGGACTCGACCATTACCCGGGCTGAAGTTGCCGAGGTAGTTAAGAAGCTCCTCGGTGGCTAGGCACTGGGGGTGGATGAGATCCGCCCTGAGTACCTTAAGTTTCTGGATGCCATGGGGCTGTCTTGGTTGACACGCCTCTACGGCGTCGCGTGGAGGTTGGGGACAGTGCCTCTGGACTGGCAGACCGGGGTGGTGGTCCCACTTTTTAAGAAGTGGGATCGAAGGGTGTGTTCCAACTATAGGGGGATCACAATATTCAGCCTCCCCAGGAAAGTCTGCTAGGGTACTGGAGAGGAGAATTCGACCAATAGTCGAACCTCGGAACAATGCGGCTTTCGTCCTGGTCGTGGAACACTGGACCAGCTCTGTACCCTCTTTAGGGTACTGGAGGGTTCGTGGGAGTTTGCTCAACCAGTTCACATGTGTTTTGTGGACTTCAAAAAGGCATTCGACCGCGTCCCTCGCGGTGTCCTGTGGGGGTGCTCTGGGAATATGGGGTCCGGGGTCCTTTGCTAAGGGCTGTCCGATCCCTGTATGACCAGAGCAGGAGCTTGGTTCACATTGCCGGCAGTAAGTCAGACTTGTTCCTGTTGCGTGTTGGACTCCGGCAGGGCTGCCCTTTGTCACTGGTCCTGTTCATTTACTTTTATGGACAGGATTTCTAGGTGCAGGCAGGAGCTGGAGGGGGTTTGGGGACCACGTGATCTCATCTCTGCTTTTTGCGGATGATGTTGTCCTGTTGGCTTCTTCAAATCAGGATCTACAGTGGGCACTGGGGCGGTTTGCAGCTGAGTGTGAAGCGGCAGGGATGAGAATCAGCACCTCTAAATCTGAGGCCATGGTTCTCAGCAGGAAAAGGGTGGTCTGTAAAGCGTAAAAAGTAACGGCCTTAGTACTGAGCCTTGAGGTACTCCATATTGCACTTGTGATCGATACGATACGTTCTCATTCACTGCTACAAACTGATAGCAATAAGTATGATTTGAACCATTCCAAGGCACTTCCACTAATGCCAATAGAGTTTTTTTAGAGAATGTTGTGGTCAATAGTGTTGAACGCAGCGCTGAGATCCAATAGCACAATCACGATCGGATGATGGAAGCAGGTCATTTGTAACTCTACTTAGAGCAGTCTCAGTACTATGATATGGTCTAAATCCTGACTGAAAATCCTTACAGATATATTTTATTATATCTTGTGAATATACAGCTTTCTCTTTCTTGTCTGATATCATTTGAAAGGTCTGGGTGCGATTGGTAAAATGGTCTCAACTTCACAGCAGTCACTTATATTATTACAAAGACTGAACACTTTTATTTTTGTTTTATTTTTATTTTTTACACTTTTGTTTTGTCTTCTTGGTCTGAGTAAAGAAGGAAAAGTGTAAAATCAGGACGGGAGGATTCTGTAAGCAGAACAACCTCCACGCTGCAACATGTAAGGGGTCTGGAACTAAAAACTCCAGATCTCCCATGTGGCAGCGTGTTTTCTCTGACAGTCAGGTATGCATTTGCTATTTTTAGATATATCCTTGATGTATTGAGGTGATGCATTATTCTAAATTGAAACTGAATTGGACTTACATTGTTTAATTGTATAATTGGCATGATACAATTTTACCTGATAACTAATGACGAATGAGAATAAACATTATTTCTTGATTCATTTTAGAGTGCTGAACTCATTTGTGACCAGTCGATTGTGAGGAGGCTTTTATGCGCATAATTATTATGGCCAGGATATGCAAACTAGAGGCATGGAGAGATGAAGCAGTTGGCACTCTCTTGCAGAGACCTCTCGATTTCTGCTATCACTGAAGTTAACACGTTGGTCTTGATAAGACTAAGTAAAAGTATCTTTTTGTAATAAGCAAGCAGTTGGCGCCTGCCAAAAAGATTTTAGTGAAATCTCAAATCTGAGTAATTATCAGGCTGGCGAGGTTATGCAAGAGATGGCGCTCCGGCCGACGCAAGACTCTGACAACTATAGGTCCCACAATGAACGAATAATTGAAAGTATAGCAGATCTAGAAGAATCAAAGTCTCAAAATTAAGATAACTAAAAACACCTAAATTAAGTATTATAATTTTAATGTCAGAGAACTTAAATCTGAAGTCAGATTTAAAACAAGGTAAAAGTAAAAAGTAAATTAGAAACTAAAGTTGGCCCGTCAAACTGGAAGGGGTTGTAGCAGATGAAGCTAGCCTTCAAAAAGCCGTGACCTGAGCGAAGCCATGGACATGCGCTTGCAATGAGGGCATGTACCATTTTGTCTCAGCATGACTGAGGCCCAGACAAGTGAGACAGCGATCTTGGCCATCGTCAGAGGTAAGGAAACTCCCACACCCAGAAGAAAAGACAGCCTGGAGGACATGTTTCAACGACAGTGTAGCTGAAAGGAAAATTGGTCTTTTAGATCAGGACTGCCAACCAAATCTCCCAGTGCAGTCTTCTCCGCTGGATTGCAGGACACTCAGATCGAGGATATTCACACAGCAAGTCTTTTTTTTTTTTTTCTTCTCCAACTTCGACGTCCAGATCAGCTCAGAAGCAGAAAGCTTAAGGTGGTTAGCACGCCGCCATCTTATATACGCTCATATACGGGGGAGTGGCTTTGCATGCAAAAACCGCTGGCCAATTTTCATTGGCATTTTCTCCAAAGATCAGAGTTGATTGGTCTCCCAGGCGGGATCCCATGACTTCTGTCAGTCACTATGAGGTTACGTCATTGATTGATAAGGAAACCGGCTTTACTGACGAGATGCACACGAATATATCGTGCAATATATTATCCAGCACTACTAGGTATACTGTTTGATGACCCCTGGTGTAGGCGAGGTCCATGAGC
This sequence comes from Enteromius unitaeniatus, assembly GCA_032359435.1. Lineage (NCBI taxonomy): Eukaryota > Metazoa > Chordata > Actinopteri > Cypriniformes > Cyprinidae > Enteromius > Enteromius unitaeniatus. The sequence goes on along the minus strand of JAUMHI010000177.1, from coordinate 49,018 downwards.
CAGAACATGAATTTGGGACACCCACAAGACTACTGGTGGCAAACCATCAAAACATTCTTGAAATAAAAAAATAAAATTTTCTCAAAAATAAAACAAAATAGTGCTAGTTTTTGCAAAACAATCTGCTAATGAGGAAAAAATACAGAGTAAAAAAAAAAATTTGCTGCATAGCTGGCACACACTGTGCTAGAACAGGGCTAAATACCTCTGAACACCTGGTAGTTGTTTTTCAGTAGAGTCTGGAGACCGCCACACTCTTTCTTTAGTGTTTGCAGAGAAGTTTGGTCCAGGAGGTTGACTACTTCACTAATCAACAAACTGCCTAAAAAAACAAGAGGATGGGATGAGGGGGATTAGAAGAGGAGGAAGAGCAGAATTGGCTTACTATTTATCACATTCTTAAAAGTTTTTTCTTTTAACACCCAACCCCTAACCCGTTTCAAGGCTTGAAGAAATACAGTCAGGCAGCCATTACTACAAAATACAGGTCCTTTTCAAAAAATTAGCATATTGTGATAAAGTCATTATTTTTATGTAATGTACTGATAAACATTAGACTTTCATATATTTTAGATTCATTACACACAACGGAAGTAGTTTCAAGCCTTTTATTGTTTTAATATTGATGATTTTGGCATACAGCCAAAATTCCTATCTCAAAAAATTAGCATATTTCATCCGACCAATAAAAGAAAAGTGTTTTTAATGCAAAAAAAGTCAACCTTCAAATAATTATGTTCAGTTATGCACTCAATACTTGGTCGGGAATCCTTTTGCAGCAATGACTGCTTCAATGCGGTGTGGCACGGAGGCAATAAGCCTGTGGCACTGCTGAGGTGTTATGGAGGCCCAGGATGCTTCGACAGTGGCCTTAAGCTCTTCCAGAGTGTTGGGTCTTGTGTCTCTCAACTTTCTCATCACAATATCTCACAGATTCTCTATGGGGTTCAGGTCAGG
>JAUMHI010000177.1:17628-47961 GCA_032359435.1 Enteromius unitaeniatus | reverse complement strand
TGATGTTAAGATCAAAAGATGTTCCTGTGCAGTCTTTTAATAAATATATTCTATATTAAGCAGTTTCTGATCTCAGATCTCATCCCAGTAACATCACAACAATATTCAAATATGCTTATATCTGGTGGCCGCCTCTCCATCCGGGTCATTTACAAGTGCAGTATACTATATATTATATTACTTTAATCTCGTAACATTACGACTTTAAAATCGTAATAAGTTTTATTACGATTTAATCTCATAGAATAATGAGAATAATAATAATAGTAAAAGAATAATCTCATAGTTTTAGATTTTTGGGTGGCACTAAAACTCCGTCGTACTAATAATGCAGTTTGTCAGTCAATTGAATTTGATTTTGCTTTTTCTGTTTCATTTACATATTATAATCCTATTATTTCTGTTCTGCTAGTGCTAATTAATGTTTAATATTTCTAAAGATATTTTAAACTCTAGTCAAAGTATAGGCTACAGTGTTGCTTTTTAACACGCTTCTCTGCACAATGAAAATAGACACAGTGGATTCTTACCAACCTTTTGATGATGTGCTTTAAGGTGTATGCATGCATTAAAAACAAAAAAGGTAAGTGAATGATAGGCTGCTTCTAGGCAATTAAAATTAATATTTAGCTCCTTCCTCTTTATTGCCTAATTGTTATTTTTCGATTATCGTGTGGTACTGATTTTCAACATCGACATCGTGATTCTTCATCAAAATATGATAATATAATATTGTCATATCGCCCAGCCCTTTGTGGCACCGGATGACTCCTTTAAGGTTTCGGGTCTGCCAGGTTTTCAAAACAGATAACAAAGATGCAACATTTATGGCTTGCAGCTTTAAAATTACATTTGGTGAGCAGAATAAACTCAGTCAGGCTTAAAATAAACTAAAATATGAATCAGTCTCAAGTTGGTTTGTCAAAATCGAGTTTTGCATCATTTTTATACGTTATAACGTGTAAATGGGATGTAAAAAGTTGACAACTTCAGTGTTCTTATCTGAAGCAAACTAATAAATATGCACTTTGTTTGCAATTACAGGGAATGAACGCACAATGGTCTTTGTTGAAACCAAAAGAAGTGCTGATTTCATAGCAACATTTCTCTGTCAGGAGAAAATCTGTACTACCAGCATCCATGGGTATGTGTGTGTCTATATATATATTATTTTTTCCTTGTCCCATTTTCCAGTTTATTTTCTGTCCAATAACATGCTGATAAAATCTGATGAAAAGGCATTTATAGATGCATGTTATTGCATATCCTCTCTGACCAAAAATGGAATTTTATTTCTCTTATAAATAGTGATCGGGAGCAGCGGGAGAGAGAGAAGGCTCTCAGTGATTTTCGCACAGGCCAGTGTCCAGTGCTGGTGGCCACCTCTGTTGCTGCCAGAGGCCTGGACATCGAGCAGGTCCAGCATGTTGTGAATTTTGACCTGCCCAGCAGCATTGATGAGTATGTCCATCGCATTGGAAGAACTGGACGCTGTGGGAACCTTGGTCGGGCCATGTCCTTTTTTAACCCAGAGTCTGACACTCCGTTAGCCCGCTCTCTAGTCAAAGTACTGTCAGGGGTTTGTACTTTTCATTATTACCTCCTAGATAGTTGGCAGTGTTTGACCAGGAGTGAAATCTTTCTTTAGCAATGATCAAGTTATGTGGATAAAAGCCTGCTGCTTAGAAAAATATGAACATTCACAGATAAAGCAGTACATCAGACACAAAAAAAAAGATAAATGTTGACCAATTTGGATAACTTAAACTTTTTCGCAGGCCCAACAGGAAGTTCCAAAATGGCTGGAGGAAGTTGCTTTCAGTGCTCATGGGACAACAGGCTTCAACCCACGTGGAAAAGTGTTTGCTTCTACAGACACTCGGAAGGTACTGCTCATCACTTATCGCATGACTTGCCTAACCCCAGTTTTGAACTCAAGTTGTAGTAATTTGATGCATCTCTTAATGGCTTTTGTTTTTAGGGAGGGTCCTTCAAGATGGATGAGCCTCCTCAAGCATCTGCCCCAAGCCCAGCAGCTGCTGCAGATGATGAGGAATGGGAATAACTACTCTTACACCTTACGTTCTATTACTTAGATTTATTTTTATATTTGTGAGTTTATTCAATTCACTAGCATATTTGTTAAAATGTTAATTTAAGATAGCATTATGGTAAAGCTTTATGGTGAAGCTGTTGCATTAAAAAAAGAGAAAAGTCACATTCTGCAAACTGTAGGTTTGATCTGAAGGACAGAGTATTAATCGAGACAATACGTTTTAGCGGTTTGGTTTGAATTTGTAATCTGATTTCTGTATCACTTGTTTTGATTGAAGAGCACAACTAGATTAGTGGATTTGTTTTAAATTACATCACATTAACACTTTGCATACTGAGTTTTGAGAGCTTTCATCTGAAGATCTTTCCTGCAGTTGTACCATATCAGTTCTGTTGTTTAATGTGACAGTTTGTATGTTTTTCTTTGACGTTTTTGTCTTAAAGCCATAGTACACAAGTAAAGAAGCTTGTTTTGCTAATGTACCTTTTCAGATGAAGGTAAATGAAGTGAATGTTTACCAGACAACTTAATTTTAAAAATTTAATCTTGCTTAAATTTCACTTCAAGATTTCTTGTGACTGCTGTACCACAGAGAGGTGCTTCACCTGTTAAAATGGCTAAAAATAAAGATGAAAGTTGACATTTGATTTCTCAAATGATGAGCTTGATTTAAGTGGTTTCTAAATATCTTTTCCTAAATGTCATGCTCTAAAATATTGTGTTGGATAGTGTTACGACCCAAGTGGTTGGTCTAGAGGACTTTTGTTTTTTTTTTTATTAGAACTAGACACAACAACAACAAAATATACAAAACTATCAAGACATCCAAATAGTCCAACAAAAAAAACAAAGGGTTTACATTTATCATTACAAATATTTCTTCCCTGATAGTGACACGGGCATTGATTTGACTGGACGTCACAGAAATTGGTAGCACAGGTGAGCGGTTACCAATGAGATGAGTCTGCAAAAGTGAAAGTAAAAAACAAATAGAATGATGTATTTGTTACATCCTTGCATCGTACTAACAGACTCGTCTTGGGTTAATTCTAAGTGCTTTAATATTGAAAATAAAAAGCAGCATCACATTGGTTGACAACCATAAACATTTACAGCGCTATACATGCAGTTTACTGACAGTTGTGGTATTTTGGTCAAATGCATGCGTTTCACTGCTTAGAAAACATACAATATGCTTCACCTGATCATATCTAACCTATAAATGCACTTCTTCAGCAACAAGATGAGGGATGTAGTTTCTGTGAGAACAGCATTGACTGCAGCAATAGATGTCCCCTCCACCAAAGTTTGACATGTCTGACTCTTGAAACTAAAAAATCCAGTAGAAAATATGATTTCAGAGGCTGTTCTTGTCCAATTTCTGATTAGGAAACTAATTTTACAATAATTTACAATAAGGATTTTTTTAAATATACAACCCCTTGCAAAAAGTATGGAAGCACCCCTCTCAGAAGATGATCATTCAAATGTTTGATTGTGTAGAGAAAAAAAAGCAAGCACATACATGCCACAAAACTATTTTCACTCAACAATCCAAACTTCTGGCTGTATAAAACACTTAAAAAATAAAATGACTAAAGTCAATGACAACTGTTTTAAAGGTCAAACAGAAAAAAATATGGGATCACACAAATCTGAGGAAAATTATATGGAATCACCAAATAAAAACACTGCTAGTAGTTTGTTGCACCAACTGTGGCTTTTATAACCGCTTGAAATCTCTGAGGCATAGATTTAACTAATGACAAACAGTATACTACTTCAATCTGTCTCCAGCTTTGTCTTACTGCAGTTGGCAGATCAGCTTTGCAGGTTGGAGCCTTGTTTTGGACCATTTTCTTTAATTTCCACCACAGATTTTTAATTGGATGAAGGTCTGGACTATTTGCAGGCCATGCCTTTGACGACATATGTCTTTCCTATAGGAATGTTTTCACAGATTTTGCCCCATGGCACGATGCATTATCATCCTGAAAAATTATGCTACCAACACCAAACATTGAAAAACCTTTCAATTGATGGAATAAGAAAAGTGTCCAAAATCTCAACATAAACGTGTGCATTTATAGAAGATGTAATGACTGCCATGTATCCCATACCTTTACCTGACATACAACCACATATCATAAATGATTGTGGAAATTTGAAAGTTTTCTTCGGGCAGTTGTCTTTATAAATTTAATTTGAACAGCACCAAACAAAAGTTCCAGCAGCATCACCCTGCCCAATGCAGATTCATCACTAAATATAACTCTCTTAATCCACAGTCCAAGATAGTATTTCTTTAGTCCACTGAAACCTTGCTTTTTTCTGTTTAGATGTTAACGATGGTTTTCATTTGGCTTTTCTGTATGTAAATCCCATTTCTTTTAGGCGATTTCTTACTGTCTGGTTACAAACATTGACTCCACTTTCTGTCCATTTGTTCTCTCCACTTTCTGTTTTGTTGTGCATTTTCTGTTTTCAAGGAATGTTGCTTTAAGTTTTCTGTCTTGGCACTTTGATAATCCTCTCCTTTGTTTCAAATGACATCTCTTGTGTTGGAGCCATGAGTTATGTCAATCATCTTGGTTCAACACATCACTAATGTGTGCAAGCACTCTTTTTTTAACTGCAGACTATAATCAGTTGTAATCAGATACAGATGTTTGTTTTAGAAATGCAAACCGCATGGCGATTCCATATAATTTTCCAAAGATTTGTGTGATTTCATATTTTTGCCCTGTGTTTAATCTTTAAAGCAGTTGTCATTGACTATAGTTATCTTTCTTTTTTGCAAAAAGTGTTTTATACAGCCAGAAGTTTGGATTTAGTTTTGTGGCATGTATGATCTTGTTTTTTTTGTTTTGTTTTTTTTTATACATGTTAACATGTTTATTAAATATTTATGTATATGTGTTAAAATATTTTAAAGCTTGGCATAACCGGAAAATGTATATTCATAAAATACCCAATAAATTATACTATTTTATCATTATTGTTATTATTTAATCACTTTTTGTTTTACAAACAAAAAATGTGTGTCTTATTTTTCCATTCATTCATCCTTCCCGGTTAAAAAACTATGTCCTCCAATGAAATCTATAATTAAATTGCAACAACAGTAAATTACACTAAGAGTAAAACGCTCACTATAAACATTTAAACTCGATATAAAACGTTTTCTAGTTAATTTTATTAACATCCGCGTTTGTTCGTAAGGGTCTGTTCCCAGAACAGCTTGCATGCTTTCGCCTGCTCTGGAATTATGGGTAATGTAGTTGTTATTTGAACGCTTCCTCGCGTTCCTTCTGCGTTGCGTAGCGGTGACTAGAACTACAAATCCCATGCGACGTTTGTTAAGCATGTGCCGTTTAAATACTGAGTTTCCTTTTCAAAACATTTGTTTGTCTCAGCATATTGTCGGCTTTTGTCTGCTTTGGTAAGTTTATAATTCAGGTTTTCTGTTAATGAGCCTTTATCTAAATACTAAAGCGACACGAAATCTCACCGTGAAGCGTATGACTACCAGTGCAGATAGAACAGAAATGTACTAACTCTACACTTTTTTATGACTCAAACTGAGCTATGTAAGGGTTTTTAAGTTGATTTAGTGCATTTAGTAATGATCGCATGAAGTACGCGTTCTGGTTCTTTTTTGTTATAGTCTATATAAAAACGTGAAGTAACTTTACAATGATGCTTTCGCACATGATTTTACCTGTGTTTATGTCATCATGTGTATTGCACATAAACCGGAGATGTTCGTTTATTATTGACGCATTGGATATGAAGGCCTGTTGTCCAAATGCAGGGCTCATATAATGACACCTGATGTCATATGACTTTGAGAAGTTTTAACTCATCATGTCGTTTCAAACTGAAATGCTTAACGTATATATTTAGAAGTACAAGGATGAGTATTAATGCTTTGTTCACAAAACGTTTTGTTTAAGAATCCAAATAACAGGAAATGTAAGTTAATCTACTCACATCAACTTCTTTTTTCCTTAATCAGCTTAATTCAAAGTGTTGATTAGATTTTCTGTTTTGCTTCTGCGTAAAAATGTGGATAATGTCCTTTTTTTAAATGACAATAATTGGCAATTTAATATATTTGATTTGAACATTTATTTAAAATGCTTCTGGCTGCAAAACGATTAATTGTGATTAATTACATTTAAAATAAAAGTACTGTGTGTGTTTACTGTGAATATTTATTATGCAAATTTAAATTCCTAGATACACACACAAATATACACAGTACACACATGAAGTATGTAAACTATAACTGCAAGTATGTAAACCAACTAATCACTAAACCAAACCACACACATATTCTTGTACATCTATCAGTGCAAGCGCTTTCTCTCTCTGTTTGTGTTTAATAATTTCTTCCCTAATCCATAACACAAATGAATAAATAATAATGTAGCAGCTGATAGCAGGAGTTGATCTGGAGTGTAAGTGTTCCTACATTACTTGCAGGACAGGCATCTCTGTGCTGCTGTTTTATGACGCTTTAGAGTCTGTGTGTGGCATGTCTTATCCATGCGCAGGGTTTAAAATCTTACTAAAAGTATTATTATAATTTTTTTCCATCATCCTTGTCAAAAAAAGTTGATTTTGAGGAAAATGTCATACCTCTCACTAAGCAATCTCTGATCCAGTGCAGTATTCTTCTATGTTTTTCTGTCTTTACAGGTGATGAGGGTTTAAACGAAGCACAAGCATCATGGATGAGGACAGTAAACCATTACTAGGATCAGTGCGAGCTGGGGAGTATTACACTGATTCGCTGGACCCCAAGCAAAGAAGGTACTGTTTTTAGTTGTGCATTCTTCTTTTCTTTTTTTTTTTTTTACCCACCTAATCACAGAAGCTGGGATAATGACATCAAGGCTTTCTTCCCTAACATTTACTTGGAAAGTTGCTTTTGTCATCTGCTTTCCGTCCAGGGATAATTAACATCACTGGCCAGATTGAATGAACTCAGTCTGGTATTTCACAAATACGGTCTAAGATGTATTGCTATGTACAATATGCTTCAAAACAAAAACTCTCCTAGTGCTGTTCAGAAGCATAATGGCTCCATGTGCAAAATGTAGTTATGCAGAGGTGTCCAGTCCCTTTTTGTGACTCCCTGACCCATATCAATTGTTTTAGATTTTAATGAGCTATTTTGGGTGTGTTTGATTAGGGTTGGGGCATATATACAATAGTTCTTGTGTGCTTTGTCTTTCAGACCGTTTCATGTGGAGCCCAGAAACATAGTGGGAGATGAGGTTCAGGAACGGGTGTCTGCTGAAGCTGCGGCACTGAGCAGCAGAGTTCATTACTATGGTCGTCTGACAGCGTCTTCAGACCGACTGCTGGTGTGGCCTTCATTACATTTTGCTAGAAATACCACTGCATGCTTCAAATCTGCTGCACTGTCTGGACAAACAGACATGGAAATATAGGTGGTTTATTGGGCAAATTGTGATTACTTGCGATATCTACAATCACAAATATTTATATTTTAAATAAAATTCTCAGATTTTAATATAACACAGATATTTATAAGTGAATATACAAATGCTGTCAAATGCCCATTAGTTTTTATTCCAACGTTGAGAATGCTTAAGTGCTTTCTTGCACAATAATATTTGATTTTATTTTATGACAAAAGCTTTTCAATTAAGATGAACATCAGGAAATGCAAAAAGTCTGGCTGTGCTTAATGGTTGCATATTTGTACCTTTTAAGCACCCTTTAAAAATTGTTGTTTGTTTTAAGCAATCTTTTACAAGAAAAATGTACAAATATTTTATTTTAAAGTACAGAGTCAATAACTCCCCCCACAAAAACAGAACACTAAAATCGGGTAATAAGGCACTCAGTTTGATCAGTTGAGACAGCACAAGAATACATTTCTTTCATGCATTTATGCTTTGATTTTAACAAAAACAGCACGTCCTGGTGTTGTGGCTGACCAGCTGATACTTTCCAAAATGGATCTACGGTTACACAGATGAAACAAATTGTTAATAATGAATTGAATAAAGTCATTAATTTTATTTTTTTTAGCGTCACTTCATAAAATAAATTTTTCTACTGAACCTCTTGATGTGAGACAGACTACAGGTACATATAAAATTTTATTTTACATTTTAAGAAATAAAGCCTTGAAATATTTCATTCTGTGTAATGAATTTAAATAATATATAGGTTTCACTTTTTGAAATGAGTGACAAAAAATATTGACCTTTTTCATGATATTCAAATTTTTTTAGATTTACCTGTATTTTTCAATAAATCAGTTTTATTTATATAGCGCTTTTAACAATACAGATTGTAGCAAAGCACTGAACATGATCAAATAGGAGAACAGAGTAATGGTAATGTATAATGACAAGATTAAACTTTTTATTTTTGACAATGTCTTTTTTTATGCTTTTTTGACCCTTGACATTGTAATTTACATGGCAGTCAATGAGACATTCAGAAGCCTCACATCTTTTTATCCAAAACATCTTAAATTGTGTTCAAAGACGATCTAAGATTTTACAGGTTTTGAATGACATGTGGGTAAATGATTAATGGTGAAGGTGAAGTAACCCTATAAGGTGCGATCTCATTTTATAACAGAAACTTTGTTGGGGAAAAAAGATATGTTTTGTTCTAAGAAAAAAATTTAAAACCATTAAGATTACAGCTTACATAAAAGCCGCTTTCAGACCAGGCAGCCTTCACAGCAAATCTATGCAACCAACTTGAGCCCATTGAATAGCAAATTGTTTCACCCCACTTGAAGTTCATAGATACATGAGTTCCTATTGAAAAAATTTGCAGATTAACTGTACATGTGGCCACACTTTTAGAATGGAAAATATATTAATAATAACTCAAATGGTCTTCCTTTGAAAAATATAGCAATACACCTTTGGAATAAAATGAGAGAAACCAGACAGGCTGTGACTTAAACAGTGTACATATTCATATTCCAATTAGTCTTAAGCCAAAATATCATGATTGTGAGATCAGCCTTCTCTTTGTATGTTTCTTTATTTCACAGATTTTTGTTAGTGGTCTGTTGCTTTGTGTGTTTATAATTGAATTAGCCTGTTGCTTTTTATTTCTTTTTTTTGGAGTATGCATCTCTAAATACAGACACCATCTTCAACCACAAAACTCTGCTTTCCACCATTATTTCAGAACAATGCATGATTTGTTTGGGGACTCCTGATGTTGCACTCTTGTACTGTATGATATAAAAGGTGATGTAATGCATTTCTTTATCTTCATCAGGTACCTCCAGATCATGTGATTCCTTCTCCTGAGGACATCTATATCTATAGTCCACTGGGAACAGCGTTCAAAGTTCAGGGGGGTGACAGCACTGGTAAAAACCCCAGCATTGTCACAATGTAAGACCACTTTCAAGAAGGCTTTTAATGGATTGCTTTATGAAGACCTGCCACAGAGCAGGTTTCCCTGTGAATTACAATGCTATAGAGTGTGAAAAGATACGGAGTTAGAATTTGACTAATCAGTCAAAAAAACTACATATTTACTTGCAAACATGTTAAATTAAGTGTTTTTTTCTTCCCCTAATTAGTTTTAGATTTAAGACAGGCAAAGCAGATTTACATGATCATATTTCCAGAAATGTGCAGGCAGTTATTGAAACTCCTTCTGATTTAAATGATTGTGTGTTTGTATGTGCAGCTTCGCCATATGGAACACCATGATGGGAACATCTATATTAAGTATGCCATGGGGCATAAAACAAGTAAGTTTACGTTTTTTTTTTTCTTGTGTGTTTCCTTTCCTCATTGCAGGCTGTTAAGAAGATGAATAATTTTATTTTGTTTCTAGGCTGGTTTTACTCTGGGCATCATCATTATTGTTCTCATGGGCCTGCTGACGCTCTACTGCTGCTACAGAGTATTAAAGTCCACAAAGTCCATACGTAAGCCAATCACATGAGCACTCTAAAAAAAGACAGTCATTCTTTTACTTTACTTTTTTTTTCAATACACAAGGCTCAAGTTATGAAATACCGTGACTCAGTGTAATTTTTAGACAAAAACATGCATTATTTGGTTAATAAGATCTTTACACCATTCCCAGTTTAATGGCTAGGGCTGGACAGTTTGTTTAATATGCATGAGTACAGATAGCGATTAATACATTTCATATGTTAATTTTTACATTATTATTTTTTGTTTCTTTGTTTGTGAAACCATCAATCTCAGGAGTTGCTTCTAGATCTGTTTTCATATGTTCATATGTTGTTTCATGTTTCATATTTTTGTAACCCTAAGTTCTGTGATATTTCCTCCTATTGTATCTACAGTAGGTGTTTAATGTGAATCCTGTGTAACACGCAGCTCTGTCTTTGCAGCGTATGTAGACACCTCAGACTGGGAATTTCCTGATGTGTGTAAATATTACTTTGGGGCATTCGGAAAATGGTCGAGTCTTGTTTTCTCGCTGGTGTCACTGGTTGGCGCGATGGTGGTCTACTGGGTTCTCATGTCCAACTTCCTGTTCAATACAGGAAAATTCATCTATAGTAAGTGTTTGTTCTACTTACAGTTCCTCGTTTGTTTTGCTGTCCATTAACCAATGGACTATTGATGTTTTCTACATAGATCTGTGTAACTGTTTGTGTATTTTGCATCCACAGACTATGTTCACAATGTCAACACATCAGATGCTTTTGGCACAAATGGAACAGACAGAGGTGAGTGGACACAGGGAACCATTAATAGCAGATTTACCTTTTTCACACTTCCGCATTAGAAAAGCGGAAGCTTAAATTGTAGTGTAAAGCAACTTCTGCTGTAACCTGTATGAATGGCAATGTTCATAGCACAGGCTTATTTTGGTTTACTGATGTATTATATATTACAGATGTTTACAACCATTAGTCTGGTATGATGATATGTCAGGTTTTAACTGGAAGTGCATACTATATGTGTATGCACAATACTTTAGAGTTGAAGCAGCATTTTATTAAAGAAATGCAAGAATGCCATGCAAACAACATAATAGTGTTAAAGAGCAATAAAATCGGGCAAGGTTATACTTCTCAAAAAAAAAATCATGGGAAAAGACTGTACAAATTAAAAAGTAATAATGTTAGCATTGCTTTCATGCTCTTACTTTACTTCATAATATAGTTATCACATATTAGATCAAGTTAAGGTTGGTAAATTTAATAAATAAAAATTTTTTGATTATTATTATATAGATTAGATTAGATTATTCAAAAATAACTCTATTTATAATTTTGAACGTGTCATATAATTGGGTCTGTGCATTAACTGGATAGAAATATATTGTAGACAAGATTGCTCATTATAAATGCAATAATAAAATAATAATGTTTAAAAACCCTTAACTGGTACTTGCCAGATCTTCAAATTTGGAAATTAAACCTCAGATGTACTACGCATGACACATTGCACGTGTCATTATTTTTGTAACAAAAATAAATCTAATAGAACATCCATATGTGACAATTAGGACACCCTTACTGCTAACATAGAAATTAAGAGGGTAAGTAGCAGTCAGGCTTTGCAAATAAAATGCCTTTGATAAACTGAAGTCTGAGTACCTCTTATTATATCAGAAATTTTTTTCAGTTTGCTGGTCTTGAGCCTTCAGGTGTGTGTTAACACATTATCAGTGAGGTAAGACATCAGCAATAGAGAAGAAATTGTTGCTGCATCAGTCTGGGTGGGGTTATCCGAACAATATGAAGTACACCAATCTACAGTGATGTTGAACATGTTAAATGATGAAGTTTATTGACAGTACAGTCGAAAAATTATTGGACAAGTATGACATGTATGGAAGAGTTGCCAGAAGAAAGCCTTTGCAGTCTAAAAAGAACATGGCAGCATGGTTTAGGTTTGCAAACTTGCAGCTGAATAAACCTAAAAACAAAGATAATAAAGACTTCTAGAACACTGGCTCTCATTTACTAATGTGTACACACAAATTTTTGCGTGAAATGTGGTTACGGATGTTTTTGCAAATAAATTATGATTCATCAAAAACGTTCATACTAAATGAACATCAGCACAAACTCCTCATCCCAAAAGTCATACGGTCTGGTGGAGGACTAATGATATTGGGCTGGCTTTGAAGCCACAGGACCTGGGCACCTCACAGTCACTGAGTTGACCATGAACTCCTCTGTTTACCAAAGTTTTCTATAGTCAAATGTAAGGACATCCATCCGACAGCTAAAGTTGATGCAACGGCACAATGACCCCAAGAAAACCAGCAAATCTACAACAGATTAAAATGGTTTAGCCTAGTTAAAGTCCAGACCTCATTCTGACTGAAATCATGTGGTGAGAGCTGGGAATGACCAAATGACCACAAACCGCAATAAACTGGAGCAACGATATAAAAAAAAAGTCTGCTAAAGTTACTCTAGAAAACTGTTAGAGACTTTTCCATTTTTGGATTTAGTTTTGTTAATATCACACCAGGTCATTGTTTATTTATTTGATGATATTCATCTGAGGTTTTGTTTTACAAATTTCAAAAACCGGATACATTTTTATGTCCTCACACAGAAAGCCATTCTCCTTTTTTAATCTTGGATTTTATCTCATGATTGTAATGACATGGGCAACGTTGACAATCCCACTTGCAAAATTGCAATTTCATGTAAATATGGAAGATTAAGCACATGGTAGGGTATTGTGTAAGGCTAAAGGCTGTGCTGTTTGAAATGCTGATTATACTTACTGTCAAGTTTAGCAAAGTTAAATCATTTTGTCAAAACTGGCAACACTGACAATAATACAGGACAAAATTTGCTACTAGATGCTGAATGTGATGACACATGGGTTGTGAAAAAGATCATTATTATTATTATTTTTATTTTTTGTTAAAACTAATTAACAAAAAATGATGATACTTTGAACTATTCAGAGCCAAATAATACCCAATGGGATTCCATAGGTATGAATTTTTTCATAAAATGCTGCTTTGTTTGAATTAAACTCACAAAGCATCTGTCTTAGCCTTGGCCCGCCCATACTTCCTGTGACTCTACATTCAATTTCGCGAGCAAAGTCAAAGTCGTCTGAGCTTTATAGTCGCAGAAGCCAGGCTACATCTGTCTGTCTCTTGGTAATGCTTCTGCTTATGAAAGTAAAACTTAATAGTGTAAGAAAAATCTGTTAAATTTGGTTTAAAAAAAAAAAAATATACCGATTTGTTTAAAATGTAATTTTACAATACTGGTCCAGAATTGGAATAAAATAAAAATAAAATAAAAAAAATTCCAGACCTGCTAGTTTAGCTGTTGGAGCTGCATTTTTATGTGCTTGACCAATTGAAGTGTTCATTATTTCATTCAACTTTAATTCAGCTCAGTTTACTTTGACAATGTTTCTCTGGTCTTTCACCAGTGATATGTCCATATCCAAATGTGGATCCAGACGGGGACTGTACGCTCCAGTACTACGCTAGTGACAACAGCACAGGACTGGTGTTTGATCGCTGGTGGAGTAAAACCAACACCATCCCGTTTTACCTCATTGTTCTGCTGCTGCCCTTGCTCAATTTCCGCTCAGCTTCCTTTTTCGCCAGGTTTACCTTTCTTGGTAAGGCCTTTATTTTCCCAGCTAGAGTGGTGATATTTCTACTTTAATGGGTTCAGCAGCTTGTGTTTTGACATGTCATCTACTATGGTCCTGCTGTATAAGTTTCATTGGTTTTCACAGGAACCTTGTCAGTGGTTTATCTCATCATTTTGGTCACATATAAAGCTATTCGATTGGGCTTTCATCTGGAGTTCCACTGGTTTGATTCGACAGAGTTTTTTGTTCCAGGTATGGGAATCTTGAATTTTTAAGGGTTCCTTATTAATTTCCTTTCACATAACATAAGTGAACTTTATCAAGTTAAATGTCAAGCCACATTGTAATCCCTCTACAGCGTTGTGTAGGTGTAGTGTTGTAATGTAAAAAAAACCAAAAAACATTTTAGCTTTCACCTCCTTTGCCACTGAAAAAAATCAAGTAATTGATAGAATAAATTCTATGACATTTTAAATGATGATTAAATGACCATTTCCAGTGCAAAATCATGTGAAAGAAATTTACAATCATGCGAATTAGCACTGTAATGTGGACTTGTGCATCATCTCTGATTTAGAGTTCAGATCGATGTTTCCTCAGCTGAGTGGGGTTCTCACGTTGGCATTTTTTATTCACAACTGCATCATCACGCTTATGAAGAACAATAGACATCAGGAAAACAACGTGAGTTCTCTCAGCCTTTCCACTTCGGTGTATTTTTACTGACTCAAAACAATTTCTGTCCTTGTGGGATTAGTTCCATATTTCATATGCATTACACTTGTGTTGCGGATGCAGAAAAGTTAGTTTTTTTCTGCTACAGAGAAACTAAAATGGCTAATGCTGCAAAAAAAGACATAGTGCTGTACTGTACAAAGGGAAAATGGAGATGAGTCATTGTGGTCAAGAGTTGTCAGGAAGATCAGAAAAAACCTGACAGTCAGCCAAACTATGAGCGTTTTTCTATGTAAAGTTGTGTTTTTGTGAGTATGTGGTTGTTATCTGTGTTTGTGTGTGTTAGTATCCACTACACCGTGTCCAATCACTGAGCGAACATAGGAATATTGCGAAATATTATTATTATTATTTTTTTTTTGTTTTTCTTCTATTTAAATATATTTAAAATGGAATTTATCCCTGTGCTGGCAAAGTTACATTTTCATCATTACTCCAGTCCTCAGTGTCCTTCAGAAATCATTCTAATATGCTGAAACCTTTCTGATTATTTTATCAAGTTGTAGCCTGGTGCTTAATGTTGTTATGGGAACATTTTCATGTTCTTTACTTCAATTTTGATATATAATATCTGTTTTATTTTAATGGACTTTATTGTCATATGATCATGAAGTGTATTTCATGTTAGTATGGTAAATGTCTGTGATGGATCCAGTGGTGCTGTGGTTCAGTAGTGATTGTGCACTGTTGGCAGGTGCGGGATCTGTCGTTGGCGTACCTGCTGGTGGGGTTAACATACCTCTATGTGGGCGTGCTGATCTTTGCTGCTTTCCCATCTCCGCCACTGTCTAAAAACTGCATTGAACCAGTAAGAACGAGCATTCCCTGCAACTCGTAATTTCAACATTTTAAAAATAAGCTGTTTACATTTGTTTATACTGATATTATATATATATATATTTTTTTTATTACAGAACTTTCTGGATAACTTCCCCAGCAGCGATGTCCTGGTGTTTGTGGCAAGGACCTGTCTTCTGTTCCAGATGACCACAGTGTATCCTCTGCTGGGGTACCTGGTGCGTGTGCAGTTCATGGGACAGGTCTTTGGGGACCATTATCCAGGGTGAGTAATATTGTTGTAATATAAGTTGTGTATAATAATGATCAATGAATGTGCAGCTAGTGATTAGAGTGATTAAATTAGCAGGCATAACAAATGTGCATGCTTCCAAATCATTTTTCTTTTCTTTTTTTCTTTTTTTGCAACCAAGGCTTAGTTATGTCATGCTGTTATTTTCAAATGTCAGCAGTTTAATGTTGAGGGAGTTTAAAACCTTAAACCTTTATGAAAAGTTTTTTTCTTTTTTCTTTTTTTTTTTTAAGAAATATTTTATCATTTGATTCCAATTTTAAGTTCTGATTGTAAAAGTGTTACAAGCATGTTTGTAGCACTTACAAAAAAATTCTATTAAATGGTATTTACTGATTGTAGAATAAACTTTGTAGATTTCAGTTCAAATAGTTTTGTGGAATGTCATCAAAAATATTTTGGCTTTATTCTTACTGCATTGACATGGCTGTAACCAGCAGATGTCCTCAGCGAGTAGAGTATCATTTGCTCAATTAACTCTTGCAAAAGGATTCAGTGTTTGTTTCTGCCATCTCTGCACCTTTGACACATTCACTTTGAGTGTCTTTGGCTGTAATGACTGACTTTTTGTTTGAGATGAGGTATAGGAGATTGAGTATTGTCACCACTTTTGAATAGAAAATCACATTTTAACAAATTGCTGAGAGAAAATGATCACTGTACCCATGTTTTTGTGTTTTAAAGAATGAAACACTAAAGCACATTTTTGAGATGTGCTTTGCACATTATGGAACAAAAGAGGAAAATGATATTCACCTAAGAATAAGTGTCCTTGTTCTTTTTAGAAGGTGCTTTTTCGTAGTTATACATTTAAAATGTTTTAATTTGCTAATGAAAGGCATGTTTGATTTCAGTCTGACACTGTACACTATGCATCTTTGTATTGAGTGTGTTAACCCTTTAAAACTAATTATATATTTGAGGAATATTTAAAATGTATTCAAATTATGAATATTGGCAAATATTTTTAGTGGAGACTCCTACATTTTCTCTAAAGCCTTTGATGCATCAGTCTTCCTGTATATGATGGCGGAATCCTAAATATCAGCTTCTCATATTGTGGGCAGTAACTGTACATAGCACTTCTCTTTCTGTGTGGGCCTTCCTCAAAAATGCTGCATTAAGCCATAGCCTCATATATACAACATGTTTTATAAGCCTTTAAAAAATAAATAAATGCAGGAATTGAGCTATATACACAGTGAAGGCAATAAGTATTTGATCCCCCTGTGATTTTGCAAGTTCTCTTACTTAGAAATCATGGAAGGATCTACAATTTTCAGAATAGGTGCGTTTCCACTGTGAGAGACAGAATCTAACAAGAAAAATCTGGAAATCACATTGTATAATTTTTTATTTTTATTTTTTTATTTTTTTTTTTAACAATTTATTTGGAAATTACTTTGTCAAATAACTGAGGTTGTTAGCTTTCATAAAGACACCTGTGCACCCCATGTAATATGGGGTATAATATACAAAGTCAGTGTTCTGCTCGTACTATATGATTTAAAAGCATTGATCTCAAAGGTTTGTTTGTGTAAAATGTATTAACATTATTGATGCCTCGTCTTTCCATTCCTAGTTTCATTCACGTGTTTATTCTGAACCTCCTTGTTGTGGGAGCTGGAGTCCTAATGGCCAGGTTTTACCCCAACATTGGCTCCATCATCAGGTAAGAGACGGTTTCCTGCTTTTTTTAAAACAGGAGCCTCCGGAAAGAGCCTGTGTGTATCCAGCAGTGCTATGAAGGATTTGCATTGAACTCTTTCTCTGCCAGACTTCAATAATGATGCTACTGTCTCTATAGATGAGTTTTCAGATTCAGTTTTTTCCTGTTTATCTCTGTGGAGCTGCTTTGACACAGTCTGTATTGTGTAAAGTTCTACAGAAGTGAAGGTGACTTTGTAAGGTCCTTTGTAAATGTGGTAACGTTTTATTTTACGGTTACACCTGTTAGTTGCTTATTAGCATTCATATTACTAGAATATTAGCTCATATTATTGCCTTATTTTACATCCCCGAATTGTACCCAATACCTAAACTGAACTACCTTACTAACTATTACTAAACAGCAAATTAAGAATTTATTGAGGGAAGTAGTTAATAGTTAACAAGTGTTACCTATTCTAAAATGTTACCATAAATATTTGTTTCCTCCTTAGGTATTCGGGGGCCATATGTGGCTTGGCTCTGGTGTTTGTGCTTCCTTCTCTGATCCACATGGTTTCACTGAACCGCAGAGGCGAGTTACGCTGGCCCTCTGCCGTCTTTCATGGCTTCCTCATTCTGCTTGGGGTGGCCAATCTGTTTGGCCAGTTCTTCTAGTAGCACGCTGTGCCTTAAATCAACCTAACATCGTCTGCGTTTACTTGATGGAAGAGGAACTTGACGAGTTGGGAACGGTTCCTTGGCTAGTTCTCACAGGAATGAAGTCGTAGGACTGAAAGTACAAACAGTACTTATCAAGTACCCATGGATTTCATTACAAAAACTCAATCAAAGGCACAAAACGTCTTATTTTTGACATTTTAAAAGGGATTAATTAAAGCTATGCATTTATCATATTGCTTTTAACAGCTCTTAATAGCTAAAAAAAACTATTTCTGCAACAACTCAATCATTTAATTGTTTTAAAATGTCTTTTCTTCAGAATCACTAATCATTATCTTACATCAATATTTGCTTCCTCACAGTTAGTTGAATGCAGAGTGAAGACACTTATGTTACATAAAAAGACTGTACCATTAATTTAAAAAGTGATGTTATGCAGAATTCATTCACATTCAAAAATTAAGTTCTCAAAAAATTTAGAATCCTGCTAAAGAAAGCAGATGCAGATAAAGTCAGTGTGCAACATAAATGCAACCTGAACGTCTTCCACACCCGGTCCGTACTGGGAAAGTGTTGTATTAATGTTGTGAAATGAAACCTGCATACAGTAATTAATGGATACGTTAAGGGAAATGAAAGTCTCCAGGTTTGAGCAAAATGTTTTGGAAGACCGAATCTGAGTGTAATGATGCGTTCTGTGTGAGCTCAAGTCACTTTATGAAATATGTGCACATCAATAAGGGAAGCTTAATTTGCACACTTTTGTGAGATTCCAAAGTTTAAGTCACTGAACTGTTTGTAAATGTACATTTTATGTAAGTTTCTGTCTTGTGTATTTTCAAAACATTTAAAATGAAATTGTGACTTGTCTGTGTTAGATAATAATTAAGTGCAAATTGAACCTAACTTAGTGAAAACCTATAAAAATTGGTGCTGTCAACCGTTTTCTTCATAATAGTTTCCATTCCTTTAAAAGGCACTGAATGTTTTTAAGGAAAATGTCAGTCAACCGTATGAGTGCATGTTTTCATATCACAGCCAAGAACATTTATTATACAGTGTCAGAAAAACACAACTACATGGTTTCAAATATATTGTAATTAAAAAGAATAAACACTTGGAATATTTGCTTTGTACATCACTTTCACACTTTATGTAATTTCTGGTAACATCTATAACAGTTGGTTTGTTAAACTGACCAGCTAGTTAGTATATAGAATAAAAAGACTGTCACGTCAGTTTCTGAAATGAAAAAAGTACTGTCTTATAAAAATAGATTTTTCAGTTTCACTTCATGTATTTTGAGTTTCATCTGTTCTGTTACACAAAGGAACAGTCTCATGTTTTGGAATGGAAATGGTTGATGATGTTTAATTTCAACTTTAAGCTTTTTTTCAACTTTAAATTCAACACTTAAATACAAAAGGGTGCTTAAATGAACAGGATCTGCTGACTGGCAGTGGTTATGTTGTGTTTGAAGAGCTGATGAAGTTGTGAAGGCACAGGTTTTCTGTTCTCGTGTTCAGGTGAAGAGATCTGTGTAATCGGCTGTGGCCACGCTCTGTCCACACGCTCTCCGCAGATACTCCTCCACTCCAGACGAGCTCAGCGGCTCCACCTGTGGCCAGAGAATATAGTTACATAACATGGCTGGTTTCAGAGACGGGGGCAATAGAGCACATTCACACACACATACCCAACCATCTCAATCCAACTTTAAAACTAACTTACCATGAAATGACTGGTATAATTACACACATACTTTTTTCTATGCTCCATGATGCTTTGCCTGAACTATGGGAGGAACTTCTGTTAAACATTTTGAACACAATAATAAAATCTGGGTACAATGAATCTACTTCAGTCTTCATTTGACTGAAGACCCCAAAAATCTAAATTGTTTTGGCAGCAGTAGATATCACTGTACTAATAAATGTCTGCATTTTTAGCATGCCCTATACATTAATAGTTGTGTTAGTTGTGACTGTTGGATGGTACAGGAATGTGAGTTTCTTTCTTTTGTGTTGTGTGTCTGGAATGTGCTCAGCATGACCCCAGTCTATTCAAATGTAATGACTTGACTCTGCAGGTCGGTTCACTCTCCGCCTTTGACTGGCATGCATGCTGACATTTCCTGTTTACAGACGTGAGGCTTTTTGTGCTCATCATTGCCATGTTTACTATAAGTAGCATTGGTATATTTGTAGCAATAACCAAAAATACATTGTGTGGGTCTAAATGACAGATTTTTTTAATACCAAAAATCATTAAGATATTAAGGAAAAATAATGTTCCACTAGGATATTTTGTAAATTTCCTACTGTAAATATATAACTTAATTTCTGATTATTTTCTCAATAATTCGATTTTTTTGCATGCTCAGATTCCAGTTTTTCAAATAGTTGTGTCTCAAATATTGTCCTATCCTTACAAACCATACATCACTGGAAAGCTTATTTATTCTGTTTTCAGATTATCTCAGATACATCTCAGTTTAGAAAAAATGGACCCTTATGACTGGTTTTGTGCTCCCGGGTCACGTTAATGGTTGTAACAGTGGGTCATAAGAGCATCTCCTAATGTTCCACATACAATACGTAATGAACATAATTTATGGATTCACTGCAAATGCATTACATTTATCTAATGTTCCTATATTTTATTCTCTACAATACCTATAATATAATCCTTTTAATGTACATAATGACATTTTAATGACATGGTAAGTCAGATTTGAACATACCTAGTGGAGACGTGAAAATCGAAGCAACAATCAGTTTATAAATGTAAAAACATAAAATTTGTGAAGACATATATTTTTTTATGTTAATCTGGCCACACATTTTTTAATATTTAATAATAATAATTTTTCCATTTTAATAATTCCATTTTAATTTTAATAATAATAATAATTCATAAATGTTTTATTTTCGGAACATGAATTATTAGCACAATTTTAAATGATATTTTGTTTATGCAATAATATTATAATACTATTAAGACTGCATAACTACTATATTATGCTATGTATTGCTATGCTATGTAAAAATATCTACTACTAAAGATTATACTTAAATGTTAGTGCACCTAAAGAAATAAAATCCAGAAACAGTTTGTTTCCAAGTTGTCTCCCCATGCCAGTGCATGTTGTATAACACATTTACCTCATGATACTCCACCAGTTCACTGAGCGAGCTGAATCTGATCTGGTCTCCCAGCAGCATGTAGCAGTTCTCTGAAGTGTCGATCAGCAGGTGCTTAGTTCCCTCGCTGGATCGGTAGGAAAGCACATATCCAAAGATCCTCTCGCTGACACGCACCAGGAAGAACCCGGGCTCGCCCTCGGCCAGCAGTGCCTCGGCCTGTTCACGGGATATTATACCTGCAGGGAACATGAGGTTTTGTGTGTGACTAGAAATCCAGCAGCATTCTGACACTCAGTGTGTGCGCTGTATGAATGCAGAGTGTTGGGAATGTAGCTTTGGAAATGTAAAATGTTACAGATTATGATGAATGTTAACTGTTAAGGTATCTTAGGAAAATAAAACATTTGCATCCAAAATAGGAATAACATAATAAAATAACAGTTAAATAAAACATCCAACGAGCATCTAGGTCTCTAAACACCTATCCTGTGTCTCTTGAAACATTGCTGTCTCATATTTTAGATCAGTCAATGCAATTTGGGAAAGAAATAAATCAAATCTGAACAAATTTATTACACAGCTTTTCTCAGTAACTGTAAAAGATTACAGTTACATGCATTTTGTAATTAAATGTTACATGTAACTAGCTACTCCCCAACAGTGCTAACCACATTTACAACCTTTCTGATAGATTAAAAATAAAATGTTTTCAAAAATGTTGCTGGTATTTGACAGATATTAGCAAAGCAAGTGTTGGGACAGTCCTAGAGTGTCAAAAAGAGTCCAATCAGAAAACGGTCCAATCCAAATGCTCTACAAGATAAGGTGTAGATTTAGAAGTTAAATGAAGAAGGTGTGTTTTTCTCACCGTGAAACCAGGGTGCGATCCGGCTCTGGTCACGCTGGAATCCGGCTCTGAGCGGAAGCTGTTCCTCCTTGAACCAGCGAATAATATGTTCTCGACTAGATGCTGACACGGAGCGCCTCATGCCACCCTTCCTGTCAATCACAGCATAACATGTGATTACGCTTTATTAAAATCCATACATCACAACCCCAGAACTCAAGCTTCGTGAAAGGATATTTAACATGGTCCTTCACATACAGTACAGTAGTTCATATTTGGCCTGTTAAACATCTTTTAATCATTTATCAACTACTGGCAACACATTTTCACAATAGATGATGTGGTTAGGGGAAAACACGCAACTGCACAAACAGTCTGCAGTATGACATTCCTGAGATGAATGTGACAACTGGATGAAAGAATGTGACATACTGCTATGATCAATATATCACTATAAATAGCTAAAGAGAAAGACAACATTCCAGTTTTCCCAGAGTTCAAAGTTCAAAGTCTTCAATTAAGAAATAAATACTTTTTTTCCCACAAAGGACACAGTAAATTAATTAAAAGTGACAGTAAAACAATTTAGAATGTTACAAAAGATTCCTGTTTCAAATAAATGTTGTTCTTTTAAACATTTTGTTAATTAAACAAATCTTAAAAACGTATTTCAAAATATGCAACTTGGTAACATTTTTAAAAACTCTTACAGACCCCAAACGTTGGTGTCTTTTCTGCACATTTCCCTATTTAAATATACTCAATACTGCATAATCAATACTGGTTTAATTGTGTTTACATCTACATGAATTTCAATGTTGTTGTAGTTAAAAACGAAAAATCGAAATAATAATACTGATGTAATCTAATTCCATGTAATTTAGACACTTTATTCACTTTTCAGTTAAATTTGCTTGTCCAAATGAAATGTGAAGCATTTCTGGAGTGAGAAGAATGACACCATACAAGCATGAACATCAGTCAATGTAAACATGGGTGACAGCACCATAAGAATTCCATGACCTACATTTGGCCTTTGATCGCACCTTCAGCGTGCTGTTTTGAAGTAGCATGAATAAGGTTCAATTACTGTCATAATTACAGTTAAAACAAAAGAACTCAGATAAATGTCTAGAGCAAGCCTTTCCAGTTTTTCCACAAGAGAACAGAAGAAAATGAAGCAGCAATTTACAGTTCAGAGGAGGAATTCGCTGATCGCAACTTTTTAAAATGAACATTTTTTACCAAATGATGTGCATGTAAACTTGGTCATTATGACGATCTTTCAAACCACCAGCACTTCTGTATCATCCCTTCTTTATTATTCAGTTGTGCAGCGTTTCACGTGACTCACCGGTTGACAGCACTGTTATTGTTTGTGGTGTTTCTGGGTTTGGGTTTGGGTGGAGGGTTTGGATTTGTGCTGCCAAAGGCCTTTGTCATGGCGGCTACACGTCCTCTTTCCAGAGCTTTAACTGAGCGCCTGCGGTGGTCCTCAATAGTCTGCTTGGCCAGGGATTGTCTGCGCATGTCTGCGGCTTTTGACTTCTGCACTGAAACCACATATGCAAAATCACACCGGTTATGCCTATTATTTATGCATGACTGAGAAAATAACAGCACAGAGTCACAGAGAATAAAACACCCTTTCTCAGACAAGAACTCTCATGTGTCAGCTCTTATTGTTTTTTGTGTAATTCTCAATATTCTCAATGATGATTTTCAGTTTTCCAGATTGTACTGTAATGCAGAAAAACAATAATACGTCACACTTTATTTAAAGGTCCAATCCTGACTATTAATAACTGAATTTGAATAGTAATAAACTTAATTTTCTTCTTTTTAATATAAAGGTAGTTGTTAAGTTTAGGCACGGGATGGATTAAAGCATTTAGAATATGATCATGCAGAATAAGAAATTTCTATATGCTTTACAAAGAATAATAAAACAGCTAATATGCTTGGCAATAATGAGAATTATTCTCAAAATAGTCTCAAAAGTATAACAGATTATATAAAATAAATATATTTTTTTAGTGCTGTTAAATTGATTGATCATGATACAAGTTTGTGTTTACATAAAATATCTGTATGTACTGTGTATATTTATGTAATATGTCACTTTCTGCCTTAAGAACATGTTTATGCAAGAAGATTCTAGTTCTTAAGATCTTAATAATTATTTACTTAATTGTATGTATTTAATTGATCATTCATATTTATTTGTATTTTCATATGTGTTTATTATTCTTATCTTATTTTATTGTCTGTGTGTTGTTGCCTGTTTACTGGAAGCAACACTAAACAAATTCCTTGCATGTGCTCTTTCAAATTCTGATTCTGATTAAAGGTGTAGTCTGTACGGTTGCAGTTTTTTTTACATGTCTTCTGCCACTCCTTGTCCTCCTCCTCATGAGTTTGTTTACTGCCCTGCACCTCCTTCAAGGTAATGTAGATCTGTTGCTTTCTCTCCTGCTCCAGCTTCCTCAGCTCCTCCTCAGCCTTACGCCTCTCCTCCAGTTTCTGACAAAGAACAAGCCTCCAGGTCAAGACCTACCCAAACCATTTGCCTCTTCATTTGTTTGAAACAAAAGTCAAGATGGGGAGCACCTTAAGCTCCTCCTCTGTTCTCCTCTGCTGGACCTCCTGCTCTGACAAAACCGTCTGTTCCGGTTCAAGATAGAGGCCAGAAAAGCGCTTCTCCAGCTCAGCCACTTTCTTAGCCCTAAACATGCAGACCACATGCTCAGATTATTGGAAGCCATTAATAATTCACAAAACTGAACAGGAAATAGTTTCTATGAGGCGAGACTGTGAATGTCAACGAGAACACATAATAATTATGACCGGTAAATTCCTTAACTGAGACACAAGTGCTCATGTTCACAAAAAAGCCATACAAACTTTTTTGTGTTTTCCATGATCTGAAAATCAGGCAGCTATGAATTTGCGTTGGATGTAAGCCTATATTTCATACTAAAGTAGCACATAATAAACAGTTAACAAATATTTATGTGGCTTTTACTGGATAACAGCAAGCATTTAGTAACAGCAAGCAACAGGCGCCTTTTTAGTTACTTTGAACATACACGTGTTGCCCTTTAGCTCAGTGCGGTTATCTACAACACATATTGCATAATAGAAATATTGGCTTTTTGGTTTGTGTGCACTGATATACAACCAAACAGGCACTGATTATAATCTTACATTAGAAAAGCCTTACATTAGAAAAACTAAGTTTAACTACATTTCAACTTCTGTCCTATTGAAAAGAACAACCGCATGAGGAGGAAGTGACATTAGAAATACAGTATTAGCACTTTGATGACAACATTCCAGTGAACTGGTCAAATATTTAACTAGTGTGGACCGAATGGATTACTTTGTGTTTATGCCAAGCAATACATTTTCAAAGTCAAAGAACAATTATAGTGCTATTGCTGAGTTTAATTGGGTTAACTCTTATTATAACTCTTAAAAACTATTAAAAACATGTTGGTTAACTGAAATAAAGTTGAAATAAAATAAAATACAATTATAAAATGAAAAACTTTAACTTAACAAAAATTAGAAATGATGCCTTGGCAACTACCGGAAATACGTTTCAAGTTGAAGCACTAAAATTACTAACTGGTCATAAAAAATGAACTAAACTTAACTAAAACTTGCACTAAAATGAAAAAATAAATGAAACCTACATAGTTATATGTAAAAAAAGAACTTTGCAACTGTAAAACAATTGGAATTTAATTAACAACATTTTGATCAATCGACCTTTCTCAGGCTGACCCGATGCAAACTTGAGGCGTAATAAAAATAAAAAAATAGTAAAAATTTAACTGAAAATAAAAAAATAAACACTGTATTCAAAATATTAATAAAACGTATAATAATACATAAATAATATTAAATTTATTATGATTTTCAATGGAGATTCTCATTATACACTGTATTAAAAACATGGATCAACATTAAATTCAGTAAAAATAAATACTGTACTTATGAAAAGCTACTTTCTAATTTTATTAATAAATAATTGTTATTGCATTAGATTAATGAAACTGTGAGTAGGAAATTAATACTGTTTTACCTAAGTTTCTCTGCCTCTCTCTGGGCCTGCAGGGCTGCTCTCTGGGCCATGATCTCGTCACAGATTTGATCGTAGGATTTGTCTTCAGGATGCTCTCCCATCACCCAAACCCACACATCGTCATCCAGACCCTTCATCCACGACACTGTCTTTCCTGAAACTGCATTCAGCACACACGCATTTCACAATATTGCCAATAATGACTTTGATTTTGTTGCACTCAATGCCATCAAATATTTAAGATTAGATTTATATAGCATAAAGCAATATTGGGTTGACTTTGTGTCTCTGAGGCTACAAGAAGAATGTAAAGTCACAATAGAAGACACAAATGAGATTGTGTTAAAGTCTACATGAATTGCTGGTCGCAAACCATTTTGCTTTGATAATATGACATAGGTTTGGGAAACAGGATATTTTTGGAAAAAGTAATCGGGAAGGACTTGATTATATAAATTGGGAACTGATTGGATAAAAATGACTAAATGAGACACTGAATTATTTAACAGTATGTAATAATGCTAGAGGAAGTATTACATGCTATTATATTTCAACACTTATGTTTCTTTGGAATAAAACATGAATCAATAAATCCTTGGGAAAAACCTTAAATGTGACCCCGGACCACAAAACCAATCAGAAGGGTTTTTTAAATTGAGATTTATATGCGATTAGAAAGCTGAACAAGCTTTCCACTGATGTATGGTTTGCTATTAGAGGATAATAGTTGTCTGAGATACAACTACTTGAAAATCCGAAATCTGAGGGTGCAAACATAAATATTGAACATATGGAAAATATCTTCATGGAACCTAATCTTTACTTAATATTATATTTGGCACAAAATAAAATTCAATCAATGTATTTTTGGCTACTGCTACATATATTAATGGGCTATTTAGGACTAGTTTTGTGGTGCAGGGTCACAAATATGAAAAGAATTGTAAATTCTGATTTCATGTTGACTGTAACAGTTCTATTGTATCCTTTTGGATAAATTTCTTGTTTAGTTTCTTGTTCATGTTTGCATTACTTTCTTGTTTAACAAAATACAAGCTTTGAAGAAAAGAAAGCCATACATTTACGACAGATCCTCTCCCCTGAATTTTCACACCTTTTTTTACTTTAACACGTGCAGCTTCCTCCTTCTCCAGCTGGGTCTCTCTTACTCTCCATTTCCGGATCTGTTCTTCTCTCATCTTAAAGAACAGAATCTGCTTCTGTTCCTCATTCAGCTCGACCAGCAGCTCCGGCTCGATGTACATGTCAGCTAATATTTGTTGCAGCATCTTCACACCTCAGTAACACAGACCACCTTGAACATTCAGCAGAAGGGAATACCCCTGTCTTTGTCACTGGTGTTTTGACCTGTGAAAAACCCCAGAAACAATTAATACAAAAGGCATGAGAACATGCAGAGTGAAACAAAATGTGAAAGGGCATCCCTGAAGCCATACCAATATATCACAGTTCTCAGCCAATCAGATTTGAGAACTAGAACGACCTGAACTGTATATATATATATATATATATATATATTTATAGACAGCCTGCATATTTGAAGTCCAAGCAAGCTCATTCTCACCTTAAAAAAACTCTTAAACCTGATCATTTTGGTTTTGGTTCCCATTGACTTCCATAGTATGGACCAAAAACAACAACAAAACATTGAGACATTTCTCAAAATATCTTCTGTTGTGCTCGGCAGAAGAAACTAGGTCATGGTGAAGATTCGTTTATATTTTGGGTGAACTCCCCTGGGCTGCATTTCTCAAAGCTTATGTAGGCACACATCGTAAATCAATCAAACTAACCTTATGATGCCTTTGAAAAAGGCAGCCCAGATCCCTTTTACTTGTATTACGTGAAAAATTAATAATAATATAACAAATGAACAAAAACAAAGGGGTTACCACAATAAAACTGGCATCAAATGACATCCATGTAATAATAAAAATAAATGAAAACGTTTTCTTTTTCATAGACACGGTGCATAGATACATGAGGAAAACAATTCGGCGATTAAATCGTTTTCAATTTGATGTCAGTACAGTTACTATACAGTACAAATGTAAACGAGGAACAGGAAGCAGAAGCCGTCAATCAATCAATCAATCCCACATCAAAACCAGTATGACACACACACACACTTACCGCTGTAGTAATGCTTCACACACTCATACTCGCTCAGTGCAGCACATCTGTGTGTATCTATCAAGAATCCAGATTCATCTCAAAGTATGGTAAACCTTAGTATGAAGCTTCATTTTCTGAAACCTGCACAGAAAGGTAAATGTCGAGTGAAAACCGTGGTCACGTACACACCCTTTAACTCTGAGTTCCCTCCTACAGCACACTCGCTTCTTCCTCCGGCTCCGCGTGAGAGATCAACAAAGGTGCTTTAGATGCAGCACTGTACACATTTGTTTGTATTTTCAGCGTTATTGAACACATAACGCCGTCAGCCACACATTTCTACATCGTGCTTAAAAGGTTTTTTAAAAAATGACTATGAAATTAAATATATTTCAGGAAAGATCATAATACACATATATGAGGAGTGGCCATGTCTCACACGTTTGGCTATAATTTACATATTGTTTTTTTACAGCATCGATAAACAGGCGTTTTGATTTGTGAAAGTAATGACATAGAGCGTGCACTAGGAGGCGCACTTTACCTTACAGATAGGCTTATACAAAGTGTTTGCTTACACGACACACAAATCACAAGATATACAAAAATAATTAGAAAAAAATATTATTACAGATGATAGGGCTGCACAATTAATCGAATTTCTATTGGAATTGCAATTACATTTATATGGATGCCACAATTTCGTAATCATTAAGAAAGGCAATAATCATATGTTATTCTGAGTGGTTAGGATGTGTTTTTCTTTCTATAGGTTATTTTAAGTTAAAAAAAAAACATAATTTAATGAAGAAACTAATCCATTTATAGTGGACATTTAAGGCCTAGTACTAAAGCTTTTCAGTTCAGATGTTTTCAGCTTATTTTCATATAAAAATATGACATGAAGTTGCTTCAAATAATGGTACAAATAAATTGTGTTAATCGTAATTAATAATCAAAATTACAATTTCTAGCTAATAATCGACAATTATGATTTTGTCGTAATTGTGCAGCCCTACTAGTAGATCAAAAAACAAACAGATAAAAAAACAAAAACAACAGAATGAATAGAATAAAACAGCTACAAACATTGCCCTTCAACACTGTAGGGTAAGTGGTTTAGCAAAGGAATGATTAAGCCTTCAATAAACTTAATCAAATACTAATCAGTTTTGATTTAAAATGAGAAATAGAATAGAAATAGAAGTTCACATTAAATGAAGCATAAATGCTGTTGTTTTTATATTAGTAGCAATCAGTGCAGGTCATTGAGTCACTCAATGCACTGAGCATTGATTCAAAGTAATGCAGTAATATAGAATATAGTTAGTGTTTTGGTTCAGAATCAGGTTTGAGATGGGTTCATAATATCACATATTTAACTCTCTCAATTATGAGTTTATAAAACAGCATATAATTCTATAATTGTAAGCATGCCATTTTGCAGGTCACAGTTGTCACTGCTTGAAATTTAATTTTAACTACGTTCATACATTTTTTCCCCCGAGAGTGATGCATTTATTTTATATTAAATATAATATTTTTTTCTATTTTTCTATTTTTATTCCTGTAATGGTTTAAAGTTTTATTCAAGGTATTATTTACAAAGAATTGCAACAACCTGGAAATATAGAGCTATGTAATCTTGCAATTTTGAAAAAAATTATCTATTATATAAGCAAGCTTGAAATATTGACAAATCAGCAGAATTTGCAACAATGTAGAATAAGTCACAGTTCTGTCATCTGGTCTAAAATTCTATCCCACTGACCCTATGGTATAAAAAAGAAAAAGTTATTTTACACAGAAACCAAGCAACCTTTTTATTTAATTATTTATTTTACTTTTAGGTTCCTAACTGCCCTACAACATAAACAAAAGATGCAAATTACTGTTCTACATTTTATTGTATTTTTTATTTGCTGCATTTATTTTTTTACTGTTTTATTTATGTATTTTTCTTTAAGGCTAATGATTAATCAGATTTCTTTTTCATTTTTTATGATGGAACATCTTAGTTCAGTAAATACAAGTACAATTATCCTATAGAGTATTTAAGAATCTAGGATTGTCATTAACTTAGTGTAAAATGTTATTGATGCTCAAAAATGCACATTTGTACATTACCTACTGTTTACCACAACAATATCATTTGTTCAGATATTTTTAAAAACACTGTAAAATAAGTTTGCAAGGGTGAAGGCATTTCCTGCTTGATGCTGGAATGGAAGTGTTTATATGACACTGTGATACTATCTCACTGGGGTTTCATGTGGCCTTGGATGTTAGATGTATCAAGGGTGTAATT
>JAUMHI010000176.1:55130-82552 GCA_032359435.1 Enteromius unitaeniatus | reverse complement strand
GCAGAATTATTAGGCAAGTTGTATTGTTGAGGAATAATTTTATTATTGAACAACAACCATGTTCTCAATGAACCCAAGATATGTGTGTCACATATCAGACTGCATTTATGGAAACTCTCTCCATCTGGATGGCTAATGATACTGTGCACCTGCATGTCCTGAATGAAACCAGAAGGAAAAACTGCCACTGTAATATGTTAATGCCAATAATATGTTCCCTGGGATTGTTTTATTAGCTTTAGACTGGCCATTTAGGGCTTATGAAGGGGCCATGCTCACATTATCTGAGCTATTGGTCTGTATGAATCAGGCAAAACGTCAATATTACAGTCACATTGACCGAAAATGCATATACTGTAATTCAATCAATAAAATAATTTATTACTTTGACAGGAGTAAAAAATATTTTATTCTACAATCAGTTCATAGGAGCTATTTGCTGCTCTAAACAAAACATTATCTTAAACACCTCAATCTTATTATTTTATAATGCCTCTCTTACCTTGTTCCATCCATGTGAGTGCTGCAAGGCTTGTTTGTCAGTCACCTGTTAAAGGTCAGTTTTGTGTGAATTTATGTTGCACAACATATTCCACATCACAGTGAATGGTAATATTGTACTCCACTCACATAAACGTTCTATAAGGTTCTAGCCAAAACAATTTTATTCCATATACTGTAGATGAATGATAAATAGATATAGATGGATAGAGAGAACAGAAGAGAAGAAAGAGGGCAAACAAATCCAAAGTGTGCTTTCAGCTAGAACAAAAACAACACACTCACCGAGCACTGAACTTGCTTAAATATGGAGGAGAGTGACATATATTTGTGTCTAAAAGGTTTCAGGCCTTCCTCTGTATGTTGAGGGGGTGGTAGGTTATATATCCAAAGGTTGTTAATAATAACTGAAGAATCACTTATTGCTGAAGCTGATCCTGTGGGGCTGTTTCTAAAATAGAAAAGTTGCTTTGACCGAGATACTGTCTGCTAAACAACAATTATTACTATTACTATTATTATTATAGTGCTTGAAGACATCCCATTACTACAGATAATAACAGATTTCTCATACGTTCTTTTAATTATAAAATTAAATGAATAGAGCAAAACAGGACACGATCTCATCATACACATCACTTTATACTGATAATGCAGCCTAGATTGAACAGCTCAGTATAGTGAAGCTAAAATGTAAGGCCTTTAGTAAACCTTTAGCTTAGTCCTCTCTGTTTGCTATTCATAAACTGCATAACAGATGCAAAGAGGCATTTAAAAATCCACCTTTTATGACCCTCCACTTATCTGAATGCCTAGCAACACACCAGAAAAATGATTACTGCTATCTAAATCTCCACCAAGTAAGAGTCTGTAGAAGAAGAGAGAATTCAGCAATCTGGTTTTGTAAATTAACATGCAATTAATCAAGATATAGCCTAAATGTAGCCTATCATTAATTAAATAAAACAAAAGTGAGTTTTCATTATTTTAATCACCTTATTATTTTGTTATTTATTTATTAAAAATAAAATGCTTGAAAATACATAGTATTTCTTAGTATATTGATTTATATAATACAAGTATTAATTATTTTACAAATAATTATATTTATAATTAAACTCGAGAAATAATTAAATCTGTTATAATGTTATCAAATATGTATATAAGAATATTACAGTGATCATCTCAACATAAACTTACTGTAAAATTGTTATTTTAAAAATACAATCAGTGTTGAGTTGTCAAACACTGGACTGCAGTTAAAACTGTGAAGCCACATTTATATAAAAACGCAGAGCTCGAGCTTTACCTGATGCTCACACGTGATCAATGCTAATTAGCCAATTAAGGCGTGTTCTCAGGAATAAAATAAATATTCAGCAGTGTCCCTGCACCTGATCGCGCTACAATGGAGGAGTTTCTCATTCCACCTTACAGCTGTGGAGGCTACCCTGGCTATTTCCCCTTTTATCCCGGCAATGGGAAATTTAAGGCCCAGAACTGGAACAAAAAGGGAAACAGTTTTTATGTTGCGCCAGACGCCCCGGATTACTTCGACTTTTATAAGCGCGCGCAGCTGAAAGCGATATTATCTCAGGTGAACCCGAACCTGACGCCGCGCCTCCGCAAGGCCAACACTAGAGAGTTCGGCGTGCAGGTCAACCCAAAGACAGACGCCACTGTTCAATGCTCGCTCGGACCCAAAACGCTGTTTTATCGCGGTGATAAATGGGATTTAACGACACCGAAGACGCCGTCCATCAGCCCTCTGAAAGACCCCCTGCCCGGCACACCTGTCAACACCGTGCGCTTCTCCCGCCCCGTCGCCATCTACTCTCCCGTCTTCGACCGCAGGATTTTTTCCTTATCCACGACTGCCGGTGAAAGTAAGGACGATGGAGGGGATGAGAGCAGGGAGACGGACAGCGAGACGGATGACGACGAGAAGTGTGACCCGGATGAACCGACGCACCGCGAAACGCTGCAGGGGAAGTCCGTGATTCAGCGAAATAAACGGTCAAACTTTCAGGTTTGTTGTGGGGTAACCGTTACCATGGCAACCGTAATTTACGCAATTTAAATTATTGAGCAATCCTAACTAGTCGGGTTTAGAGGTATTTTCACCCGGTTAAAATCCGAATTTAAATATGCAAGTAACTGTTAAAGCTATGTCTATGAAATTTTTATTATTTATTTTTTCTGTCTGTCATTCCACTGAAGTATTATGAATATTCAGTGAGGTGACGTCAAACAAATTAAGCTTTTGATTCTAGTTTTAAAACTAGCTGCAAATGGGGTATAAATCTAACCGCTGCTTCTTGTTTAGTTTCTGGAGCAGAAATATGGATTTTATCATTGCAGTAAGTGCAATATTCGTTGGGAAAGTGCGTTTGTGTGGTGCATCTCGGGAACCTCCAAGGTAAAGGGCTTTTGAACTTCAAACATACAGGCCTGACTTCACACCCCGAGATTAAGCCATAGTATAATTAGGAAATTGAGTGATTTTTCTAAATGGCTCTTCCACAGGTGTACTTCAAGCAGCACTGCAGGAAGTGCCAGGCGGGACTGAATCCATACAGGGTGGAGTCCATTCAGTGCCAGGTAGGAGTAGTCCATGTGCATTTGAGCTGCTTGTGAAGTTTGACCCATGTTCTGTTTCACCAGGTTTGCTGCAAGACTCGCTGCTGCTGTGAACGGAAGCAGAGGCACATCGACATGCGCCGTCCTCACCGCCAGGATCTGTGCGGCCGCTGCAAGGGCAAAGGCCTTTCCTGTGACACCATCTACAGTTTCAAGTACATAGTCTGATTGTTAAGGTGTGTAAATGTTTTAGAAGATGCATCGGTGGCTCAAGTGATGTGTGGGGTGGAATGTATTGTATTTTTGTATTCCAATAAATTAATAAAAATCAATAAAGTATTGCAGCATAATACCAGTGTCGGTGTGACTGCTTCGTGATGGTAGTTAACCAAAAAATTAAAACTGAAGTGTTCACTTTTTATAGGGCCATTTTTAAGCGTCTTACTGTATTTTCTGACCAGTTCATAAAATGATGACCGTTTCTGGATGTCAATACTTGTTAAAACATCTTGTGCTTGGCAGATTAAGTGCATACAGTTGCTGACCCTCCATAAACCGCAAAGCAATTTAAATGTTCCCAGTCCTAGAAATGTAGTAAATGCATGGATGAAATGGTCCATCCCAAAATGGTGAAAGTAAATATTTTCTTCATGCAAACGTATTCTCTTAACGTCAAACAGTTGTTGTTTTGCTGAAGTTTCTGGAGCTGGGAACATCTGTTGTGTAGCTGTCAATGGAGATTTGGCTAGTGTTTTCTGATATTATCAAATATCTTGAAAGAATTTTCATTTTGTGGTAAACCAACCCTTTAACGGAACATGAACACTAGTTTTTTTTTTTTTTTTTTGGTGCAAACATAGGTTTTTCAAAATATCACTTACGTTTTTACCATATAATTAGTGTTTTTGTATGTTCTGACGGTTATATTTTGCTTGTGTATGCACACAGTGTCAATGCTCATTTCCGTAGTTAAACTTCCATTGTAAAATCTTGAACTCTGAAAGCCATTGAATGTCTTTGAACTTGCATTCAGTTCTTGGACTGTACAGACTTCCAAATAACCAAAACCGCAAACTGGAGAATCTGAACATGAAGAAACCACAATTTACTTCACAAAAGCATTAAGTATTTACACGGGGGAAACAATGACAATATTCCCAAAGAGGCTTTACAATGTGCAATCTCTCTAGGCATGCACTAGTGACAAACACTAATCTCCATGTGTTGCCTCCCTTTTCCACTTTATACAAATAACATTTTAATAAAATACAACTTTTAATAAATACAATTCGAAAGTAAATACAATAATGCATGCTTGGCAACTGACAAAGAACAATTTTGAAAACTATGTTCGACACACCGATTTCTTAAATACAAATTTACCCTAAACATGAGCCTGTGTACAGTGAAGCGCAGATTGACGTCGATTGAAACGCAGCCAAACAATCTCATACCAGCACTTCAGCAGTAGTAGCTTATCAGTCGTATGAACAGATCGCTGAATGTCAGCGTGTGCGTGTCTCTGTGTGCGGGTGCGGAGGCTGATATTTAGCGGTGCGCCAGTGATTGACAGGTTCACAAAGACACAAGCTCTCAGCTTTAAACAGTTACAGTTATCGTGACGATGACCCAAGACATACAGACAGTATCCTGTATCATTCCTTCTTCAGTTTTGCAGCATGTCCTGATCACTTTTAAAGACATTCTTAAACAGTTACAGTAGAAAGGCATCCATTTCAATGTTCCATCATTGCACATTCCCCACGTTAACAAACCAACCAAGTGGAAGTTATCACTCAGCTGCTTCCTTTCCAAAAATGCAGCATTGCTTTCAGTAGCAAACAGGATTTTTTTCTTTTCATGGTTTACGACATGAAAACGTCAACATAGTGCAATAATTAAAAGATGCGTTTGAGTGGCTCAATCCAAGGAATCTCGCAAGAGCAGCTCTGTTTCTCCATTATTGCTGCACATTTGAGGACCTGAGGACACGTTCACTCTCAGGAGCCCTTTCCTATTCAGTACAGTCAAGGATGCTCGTGCAAGTTTCCCTAAGAAGGGCACAAGTTTATGAGTTACACCCTCAAACGGGTGGCAGCACTCCCAAACGTCACACTGGATCTGGCCTGAAGCGGGTGGCAGGAGCGGAGGGTCGTGGGATGAGGGTTGGTGCAGGAGAGGTTGGGTGACTATGGAGGAATCCAGGGTTGGGGCGGTCCAGGCCAGGGCTGGTGTGGGGTGCTGCAGGCGTCCTGTCAGAGACTCACGCCGGACACGCTGGAGTCTACGAGGCTGGATGAGATCACCTGGTACCCCTGAGCGCGGCGGATCATGTCCCGGATCTCTCCGTTGAGCTCCATGATCTTTGTGCAGACCTCTGACATGTCCTTGTTCGAGCCCACCAGGGCAAAAGTGCCAGTTTGGCCCAGAGTTTGGTGGCGGAAGTAGACGTTGAGGAGAGTCTGGATCTCATCCTCTGAGCTGCCACCGAAAATGTCATTTGGCCAAATTAGTCTAAAAAGTAGAAGAATGTTTAGTCAATTTTAATAACGGTACAATTGCATGCTTCTCAGTATCAAGTTTACAATGGAAAATAACATGCTGTTAAACACTGGTGTACGGTTTAAAATAATTGAAAACATGATGAACTTAATTAAAAAATAAATACATTTATATATATATATATATAATTTACTAAATGGATTTCCATTACTAATAAATAAAATTAACATTATAAAAAATGTCATAATGTTACAATTTTAAAGTTGTACATGAACAGTCTAAACGAATAGTAGTAATACTAAAAATCTAATTCATTTAAAAATAAAATAAGAATAAATTAAGAGCTGACAAAACACTAAACTTAAAAAACAAATTGTCTCCCTCTAGTGGTGTCATATCTCACCTGCACTCTTGAGTGTAGCGGATGGCCATAGAGAACTCGCTGTTGTTCAAGCACTCCAGGATGGCCTGTACAGCTGCCTCCGAGCTGGGGAAGATGGACTGGGAGCTGTGCCTTTGCATGTCCTCTAGATCGCCTGCTAATGAGGCTTCTGCTAGCCGCAGGCAGTTCTTCAGATCACTCAGTTCACGCGACATGTTCCACAGCTATCCAGACCGAAAGCACATGATCAGGAGTGTTTTCAATCAACAAAAGCCAGCTTATTTTACAGGCAGCTAAACTTATTTATTTTTCTCTCAATTAGTACATTTGTCAAAGATGCACTACATAGTTTCTAAAGTTTTGCTGGCTGATGCAACCTTGGTATTGGACAGAAGCAGGACAACAGAAAATGTGTATGGCTACTGTTTTAACTGTAGAAATGTAGAAACTAATTTAAGTAATGCTCAAATTACATCAATCAATCCTAATTAAACCAAAAGGAGATCAGGTACTATGTACCTCTGGCACAGAGCTGATGGTGTTCACTTGTCCGATGAGTTTACAATAGGACTGAAACAGCAGAAGGAGCTGGAAGTGAAGTTTGTACAGTCGCTGACACAACTCCAATTGCTGTAGAAGATACAGATACATTAGTCATATGACATAATAAAATAACCATATATACAGCCACAAAGATTTACAGTAATACACAACTCACTGAGTATGTCTTTTTACCATTTACATGATCTTAAAAGTGTGGTTATTCAGCATAAGTTTGTGTAAGATCATGCAAGTAAAGCTCACCGACAGATAAACTGAACTGAATGCATGTAGTGAACTTCAAAGCTGCAAACACAGATCACTTGCTCTAACACAGTGGTTTTCAACCTGTGGGCCGCGGCCCCCTACGGTATTGCAGGGGGGCCGCCAATTATTATTAATAGAAATTGTAATATTGTCAATATAATAAAAAATGTCTAGTTTGCTGATCCGAGTACTTAGTTAACCCGACACAAAAAGCGGGATCATTTAAATTCTTTTGCAGTGGGTCGCAGAAATATGTGTTTGGCTGTGTGGGCCGTGAGTTAAAAAAGGTTGGGAACCACTGCTCTAACAGATCAATAACAGAACGGTTTTTAGTTTTTAAACTTACAGCCAGAGTTTCCATTTGCTGTAGAGCATAGAACAGAAAAGAGTTGAGAAGGGAGAAAAAGATAGCATTAATACCCAGCATGCAATCCGTGAGACTGTGCCACTATGCTTTAAAATCCCATCCACATAATTAGAGGATTAGTGCCAGTCGCATTCAATCCCAGAACCCAAGCCATATAAATCATGCAGAGGATGATGAGGAGAGTGACAAGAAGAAGAGTGAGGAAATATAACCTTACATATTGCATTGATAAATACACTACAGTTCAAATGGTTGGAGTCGACAGAAAATGAATAATTGTATTCAGCAAGGATGCATTAAACTGATCCAAAAAATAATTCATTCATTAATCTGAAAAAATGTATTGCAGTTTAAAAAGTAAAACATTACTATACAATATATTAACATATATCAGTATATAAAATAAAATATTAAGCAGCTCAACTGTTTTCAACATTGAAAATAAGAAATATGTCTTCAAAACAGAATATCAAAGTGATTTCTGAAGAATCGTTTAACACTAAGTACTGGAGAAATAGCTGCTGAAAATTCTGTGCATCACAGAAATAAAACATTTTAAAATACATTAAAATAATAACAAAAAAATGTTAATGATATTTTACAATATTAGTATTTTCACTGTTTTTGGTCCAATAAATGCAGCCTTGGTGAGCACAAAACACTTTTAAGTAACAATCCTACTAACCCCAATCTTTTGAATGGTAGTATATATGTCC
Source organism: Enteromius unitaeniatus (assembly GCA_032359435.1). NCBI lineage: Eukaryota > Metazoa > Chordata > Actinopteri > Cypriniformes > Cyprinidae > Enteromius > Enteromius unitaeniatus. Next base: position 74,697 of record JAUMHI010000176.1, on the reverse strand, counting down.
CACTAAATAACACTATTGCGTACATATTATGAGTGTTCATTTATGTAAACGGTGGTAAGATGGAAGAGCTCATTTTTAAGAGCATATACAGCTATTTTTACCTTCTCCTCAGAGTCTCCAGGCTGACAGGTGATCACACCATCATCAGGATACCTTGGAAATGTGGCCTTACAGTTCTGCAACCACTGTGGAAAGAGCAGATGATACAAGCATGATACCTCTTTCAGTGCGAGAGGATTCAAAGTTTTACTCTCCACCCTGTCAGTCTGATCACTTGAAGAATTGGCAAACCGCTAGTACGTCGCATGAATGGAGGTCTTACTTATTTCTGTAGCAGCACTGCTTCTCTATTAGAAGCTCAGCAGGCTAGAATTACTTACTGAGACGACAGCTTCTTCCCGGGTGTTAAATGTGTCCAGATACTCCTGCAGCTCAAGAACACTGAACTTCATCTTTTCTAGAAGCCCGTAAGAAACAATCTACAAGAGGACAGATAAAACCTAGCATAAAAATACTTCCTGAATGCTTTTTCATGACTGTTATTTAGGTTAGGTCCCTGAGGCATGGCTTCACATAATCAACTTTGAATATCCACTTACCGTTTCTGCGTCTACATACAGCGTGGGACAATCTGAGCACAAGGCCAACATCTCAGATGACTGCACAAATTTTGACCCAATTCCCCTCAGGCCATCTCCAAGGTAACTGGCAGCATCGCTGGTCACGGAGCAGAACTTATTCTGGATGCTCTGTAGAAAAAAACAACAACATTTTAACAATGCTAAAAAGCTACTTGTGGACGTCTAAATAGCTAACACGAATAGAAATGTTCAAACAAGACTGTGTACATATAAAGGGTGACTTTACCTGGAACATTGTGGAGAAGATGTGGAAGGTGTAAACAGCGCAAGACCCATCCGTATCGCACAACAGCTGGTTAATGTGACTCCGCCAAGCTTCTTCGGCATCGTCACACACCATGGGCTGAAAAGCTGCCAGGATGGCAGAGAAAAATGGGGAGGGTGGAGGAGGAAAGCCCAGCTCATCCAGATCATCTCGGTCCTCCCCAAAATGGTAGCTATTGAAACCAGAAGAAAGAGGTTATCCTTAAATAACCATGCCAGTGACCAGTCTAATGATATAAAACTGTTCAGATCTGTTCACCTGGGCAGGGAGTTTGGGTTCTGGCTGATTTCAGCTCGGTTTTGTTCTGCAGGAAGGTCCAGATTAGTGCTAGAGCCACAGTCAAACCTCATTGGCAGCTCATTTACACCAAATGGCAGGTCATCCTCTTGGATATTTGACTCCTCGTCTTCTGGTAAAATCTGTGAAGATAGCTGAAGGTCACTTGTAGTCTTTCATCTTTTTGTTTGTTCTTATTGTTTCAGACTCTATCCTAGAGTTCAACTCAACAGATGAGAAATTACTTACAGTAAAAATCAGACATCATGTTCTAGTCTAAATTTAAAAAATGCAGCCCCATTTTCTTCAGTATACACTCATTGTAACGCATTAACCAGGTTCTATGTTTGGTTCTATTTTCACACTTGCAGAATAGGTTTTAATGAGCTTAATACAATTTTAAACATACAGGTGGCATGATGTGGTCATCTGGAAGTGATGTTCCCAAGCAAGGTGTAGCGGCATTAAGAGAATTTGGGTCAGCTGATGTGGTGTCATAGGAAGTGGACAGAGAATCTGTATGATTGGTGTCCTCTGAGGGGGAGAGGTTCATGGTCTGAAATCAGAAATTGCCTAGTTTTAGAAAACTACTACACAGCTAAAATAGACAGAATAATTAGAACAAGTAGTTGGGTGGGTAATTTGGCAGACAGATAGAGAGATAGATAGACAGACATACAGATAGATAGATAGTAGGGGTGTCAAAATTAATCGTTTCAACGATGCATCATGATGCAGATATGGACGATTCAGTATCGGTTCAGTAATAGACTATAACCGGTTATAACGTACTGACGCTTCTGATGTCATTTGCCACATACACGCTTTGTCGCAATAGAATACAATGGCTCACGCCGGTTTCACACTGGACAGTGAGTAGGGCGTAAGCAGCGCATTATTTCTGCGGCAGCGTGTAGCAGGAGAAGAGCAGGAGCGGCTGTGCCGCGATAGTTTCGGCGCCGAGTCTATTTTTTCTGGGCCGCTTATACGCTGAATTCAAGTGACAGTGCGTTGTTCTTGATCTAAACTGATGATCTAAAAGCTCAATTCAGAACATTCCTTCACGTAAAATGCTTTGTGCATACAGTGAATCTGGCATTGCAGCGCGCGCTTAAAGAAATTGTGAAGAATTGTGTTTTCATTGAGAAGTTAAAATGAAAGTTTTAGTTGATATATCTGACTGTTTGTGTTTATTTAAAAAATTATAACACGTGAATCAAAATTGAAAATTGAGTATGCAGTGCATCGTGATGCACCAAATATAGCATTGAACCGAATCGATGACATGCTAATCGTAATCGAACCGAACCGAACCGAACCGTGAGACCAGTGTAGGTTCACACCCCTAATAGATTGATATAGATAGATAGATAGATAGATAGCACATACTAGTTGAGAGTGGGAGAGGCTTTGGCTGGTGGAATTGGACTCTTCCTCAGAGGAGTCATCGGAGTCCTGTTGGGGGTCGTGTAGGCCAATGCAGGGGGTGATGTCAGAGTGCTGGCTCTCCTCCAGGAGCTCAGTCAGATCTGTGCTGTCCAGAGAGCGCCGGCGCACTCCCCAGTTAAAGTTATCCATACTCTCACCCTATTAAAATAAACACACAGCACTGATTTAACAGCTATAAACTTTAGCACAAGTTAATGTTGGGTGTAAACTATTCTGGCCTCCTCTGCCCCAGGGAGAAGACATAACACACTTCTAATTAATCATGCAAAATTTAACAACACATGCAAACATATAGTAAATACAATAGACCAATATCTGAAACTTTTTCAAACTTTGCAAAAAAAAGAAATCTCCTAAATCTCCTAAACCTGCCATTTTCTCTAACAAGTATTTAAAACTATGAATTCTAATAGTTATTTAACTAAAGTAGTGAGAAATGATTTAATGTGAATGAAACTAAAACGTTAGCTAACATGCAATTCTACAGTATGTAATATGACAACCATATATGAAACTCAAAAACAACAACCACAACTAATCTCTTTAGCCACAGCAGTCCATGACAGATGAGAGTCTATCTACACCACTGACACACATCATTTAAGGTATGGAAATATGATCTCAGCCATCCTCTATGTCTCATGCTAACACAACTGTTCTTACCTGCAGCTCCTATGGCAGCACAGGAGAGAAAGAGAGAGAGTGTTAGCCACACAGTGAGAAAGACCAGAAGAAAAGCAATGGGCACAATAGTCAGGCGATCTCTAATCAGCTAAAGTGTTATCTCATTGTCCAGAGAGAACATGAATGAATAAGGAAAGAAAGAAAACTGAAAGACAAGGAAATTGGGTTTTTGTTAGTAGGGACAGGGATTCATACTTAAATTAATTCAATGATTGCAACAAAACACTAATTTAATTACATGATGTCTGATTACATAACCCCCCAAAAAATAAAGGAAAAAAAAAGGAATCAGTATTAGGTTTTTATTTTTTAGAGATATAAAACCTGCATATATTTGACGTATATTTAAAATAGAAATCCTTATAAAATGGACTTTTGATTACATTTAATGCAATCTTTCAGAATAAAATATACATTTCTTAAAAATACAGAAATACAGAAAAGACTATACACTTTTCAATAGGGGTGCACAGATTTTTAAATGAAATGTATTTGTAATGTAATTTTTTTTTTTTTATAATATGTATAATAAGTAAGGCTAAATTTGAGTGAGACATAAAGAATGAGATTTTGTACTCGCCTCTCCATCTTCCAGCTCTACGTCCAGAAAGTCAAAGTCCCTAAAGACTCTGAACTGCTGCTCTGATGTGGTATCATCCAGAGTGTCCTCCCGAGTCCCATCCTCAGAGGACACCTGACTGGGCTGATGCTCCATGAGGTCCAGATCACCACAGGAAGAGAAGATCACCTAAGAAAAACATTAGATGCACAGTAGGTAGGGCTGTTATTAATATAACATATTCATAGATTTAATCTATTATTTCTGCAGTCTATGAGAGCAAAGTCACAAGTATTATATAAAGCAACAGTGACACTGAGAACTTACAGATGGGTTCTTAGTGAGGCCAACTTCCTGTCCGCAGAGTGAAAGAACATTCACTAGCTTTTCTCTTGTTCGCTTCTGTTAAAATAAAAAAGGAAAACAGCAGTTGAAAAAGCAGAGCCAGACTGAATAAAATCAAGAACAAAGAGGAAGCAAAAACACACTGTTCAAAGCAGCCTAAGAGACTGAAATGATTAGATATCCTCGTCACCTGTGATGACTGTGGCCGTTTCCAGCTGACTGGTACAAGGACAGTGTTTGAATTGGACCCTGAAGAGGTGGAAGATGTGCTACGGGTCACTGCGATCGCGCGGGCTTTCCCATCTCTCCCTCCTGATCCCTGCAGGTCATCATATCTGCGGCCAATAACCGGCGTCTGGACACAATATATATGTAAGTCGTTTAAAAACAAACATATAAATTACAAGATAGACTGAACATAGAAGCTTAACCCCCTACACAAACATGAGCACTCCAGCTCAACAACAGGCTCTGAGCAATTTGTAGGCACTCATAGACTCCATGAGTCATAGCCTTCCTGTAGATAAACAAGCATGTGTGGAAAAACAGCCTAATTGCTGAACTCCTTATCATTGCGCACATGCTACATCTGGACAGGATATCACTACTTTCATCAGGGTGGACCAGAAGAAAGGACTCAAATCTAGGAACTGAAAGTTTCCTGTAGTAGTACAAGAAGCCACAAGAGGGCAATCATACACAAAGTTGGCTGCAAAGAGGTCTTTGTTATTTCTGGAGAAAGAAGCACTTCTGGTGGAAGTTAGATGCACCACCTGAATTCAAATAGGTATTTTTCTCTAATTACTATTAACTTCCTTGTTCCAGACCAGTTTTTGTGAAGATGTGATGTCATGTGAAGATCATATTCTTTTTCTTTATTAGGTTGTAGTTGAAGCCCTGAGAAAGGCAGGATCTCAACCACTTTATTCAGAGCGGTAATTAATCACAAATGCAGTCAAAACACATCTCCTCAAACTTCCGTTGACTATTATCCCCATTTCTTCATCTGAAAGCAAGTTGAGAACCTGGGCAACTTCCTTTTGGTTTAAAATGTCTTAAAAACAAAGGAAAAGAGGCAGCGCCCTTCATGGGATCTGATAACCAATGCATGTTCAAAAACAATAACACTGCCACACCTGAAGAGGTGAATGAGTCAGAAAACCTGTGGATTAAAATCTTAACTGAAAACTGATATTTGAAAAGAAGAAATGTTTGTGCCTAAGGGAAAGAGAAAAAAAGACATGCATGTGAATAAATGTATTGTGTAAACTGAGTAAAGTACCTCGGATATGTCAAAATGAAATTCCAGTGTCTTTCCTGGCAATGCTTTAGATGAGCCATCCCACATCATACGGCTAACCTCCAGGTGGGCTAGATCACCATGGGCATAGGATGGCAGGGACAGGCTGGCAGAACGGGAAACAACTAGCTTCAAAATGTTCAGAGCTTCCTTCCAATGAACCGTCTGGAGGACACACACATATTAATATCACAAATGAGACTAAAGTTCTTGCAAATGACCTAAAATCAAGTGTTTCAGCAAAAGGATCTCACCTGAACAAATTTCTCGATGGTCTTTAGCACCTCTACATTGAAAGGTTTGACCTGAATTCCTGCTAAATCCATGTGGCTCAGCAGACTGTAGATGATCTGCAGCAGGGGCTGTTGCATGCTGGGTAATCCTTTATCTAGCAACTATAAGGAAAGCTGGCATTAAAAGGGTGCTCTTCACATATAATATCAGCTGCTGCATATCTATCATTTTGTAGCTTATAATTGGACATTTAAGCCTCAAGACAGCTCACCTCAGCCATATATGTCACCAGACTGAGTGTGATGTCCGAAAAGGCCTCATGCAGGTAGCGACAGACCACATTCACCCAAGAGAAGGGGTCTCTGGTGTAAGAACGAGTCTTATACAGAGTCATTACATGAGCTAAGTGAGAAAGTTTAGTGTTCTTGTCTTTCTCCTCCAGACACACCTAGAAAACACACCAGAAACAAACCTTTAAACCTTTGGGAGCTCATTCGATCATTTTATGCTTATATGGTGTAATATTAATTGTTTATTGTGGTCAGTTGTGTCACTATATGCAGTTAGATAAGTGTGCTACTACTGACCAGTGTTTTCTTGACCTAAATAAGTATCCTAAATACTTGTTAAATGCCTAATAAGTGTAGAAAAACACTTTTGAAGTTGGATATAATACAGGATTAGGTGTAGAGAATTGGTCGAGCTTGTTTTAATTTTCAGGTGTAGTCAATAAAGTGCAGGGTGTCTTTCGTAATAGGAGATTTTAGAGAAGAGCAGGCAGGGCAGACCTGTGCGATCCTCTCAGCGCTTTCTTTACAAAACTGCGTAGGGCTACCGAAGTGTTGCACCAAGTGAGGCAGCAGACAAAGCACATTCAGAGGAAAACCTGAGCAGGCAGAGGATAAAATGTGAAAAGACGTTAAAGGAAAGCAGCTAAATAACACAGACAATGTAAAAGCATATCAGGTTGAGCAGCCTTTACTCTTATGATGAGGGTAGTAAATACACATTTAAATAGCACCATTTTAAAACAAAAGCATGGATTTTATGCTTTGGTTTAACGTAATAAAATAGTGCATTAACATCTTGTTTTCTGTTTAAGGGACATTAGAATGAACTCTTCAGTCTTCAGTCACTTTAGTATGCAAATAGCTAAAGGAAAGTAAACAGTCAGTGGTTTTACAACAGAAAAGACCTTATAGCAAACAAAAAAAACATTGTTTAAAAAAGGCTTACTATATTAGACCTATGTAAACAGGTTTCTACCCACCTATAGCCTGTGATGTGTCCACCACTGGCACTCGTGAAACAGGTGTAAGCTGACAGAACAGCTGAAGCGTGAGATCATTCGTGGCCGGAGAAGTGAATCCCTTCAGGAGCAGCTGCTGCAGTCCAGAAAAGCCACTCCACCTCAGCTGGGCCTGGAGCTTCTCTAGTCTTTCCCTGTTCTCCTGCAGATCCAGCGGAACCCGTGCCAGCAGTTTGTGAACCAGCCTCAATGACATCTGGTATTCGAATTCAAAATCCGACTCCATGAGTGACACTGCCACCCAGAAGATGGTGGCGAGCAGATTGGCGGGGTGACTGGAGTGGGAGGGGTCGGTGATGACACTTGTGTCAGCGCGGGTAGAGTTAGAGGACGTGCTGCGGGCCGATCGGGCGAGACCCTGTTGGGTACAAGCTTGGATGCGGTCCAGCGTGGCGCTGCGAGGAGGGTTGGAGGAAGAGTTTTCCCCGCTTTCGCCAAACTTCTTGGGGACGGAGTAGCTGCGCTGGTGCCTGTTCCGCTCGTTTGTGCCGCCCTCTTGGTTCAGGTTCAGCTGCCCTGTGCTCTTACGGTTTGGGTTGAGCTTTCCGCTCACCAGGAAGTCTGGAGAAGAATCTCTGTATGTGGAGGAGACATTGCAAATATGTGAAGAAAAAGAAATATTTAAATTTTCCTCCTGTTATATTGTTAGGAATACTACCAATCAAAAATGTACCAAAAGTGTTTTTTGCTTTTTTTTATTTTAATAGAAATGTAATTTATTCCTGTGATGGTAAAACAGCCATTACTATTATTATAAATGCTGAAAACAGTTGTGCTGCTTAATACCTTGGGGGAAATTGTGACAAATTGTTGTAGGATTCTTTGGCGAGTAGAAAGGTTTTAAAAAACTCCATTTATTTGTAATAAACATTTTTTGTATCAATGTAAAAGTCTTTACTGTTGATCAATCTAATGCATCCTTGCTAAATACAATTTTTATGAAAAAAATCTTATTGACCTCAAACCTTTGAATGGCACTGTACTGTAAAATAATTTAGGTTGAAATGGTAGCAAAGCATAATGTACAGCATGCATTTCTCACCTCGTCAAAGCTGCCATAAGTTCACTGTTGTTCAGACATTCTGCTAAATTATCCACCACAGACTCCAGAGTGAGTAAAATCTCCATTACGTAACCCTGGAAGACAAAAAGATGAATATTATAGCAAAACAATGAAACTAAAAATTATTTGACCACCAAATGCATTTAACCAATCAAACAGAAGGATTATAGAGAGCTATATAATTATAGCATTTACTGTATGGATGTTTATTAATGTTATTTCTGATGGATGCACACCTGTACTTCATCCCCATGTTCCCCAACAACCTCCACCAGCCGTGAGAGCAGGTCAGATACAGCATGGGCAGAGAGGGGCTGTCTCAGGGCACGGAAGATCTGGAAAGAGCGCCCGGCGTAATGGCGGGAGGAGCTGCAGAGGGCCGTCTGCAAAGCAACGTCGCTCAGCTGATGCTCTAGATGGAAATCTGACACATAACATTTATCAGTCGCTCGTTCCAATATAATGAACAAGATATTTTGGAAATAGGAAATACAACTGCATTAAAAGTGTTTGGTAAAAGTGTTAATTACCTGATTTGGACTCCTTGAACACAGAAACCACATGCCGCAGAAAGTTGGTGAGCTGCTCGGTGCTCTTAGAGTTGGGGTTCTTTGGCGTGATGTCTTCATGGCACCAAAGCGGTCCGAAAGCCCTAAGTAAGGACAGGACAGTACTCCATGCACTGTACCACCACCACCACCAAAATCACAAATACATGAACTACTGCTTTCTAATCGCCTAATGACTCTGGGAAATGCCCAATAGTTTTGCCAGGGAAATTTTTTTTGAGATATTTATTAAAATAGTCTTTTTTTCAAATGTGAAACAAATAAAATACATTTAATATAAACTAATAATTAAAAAATGTAACTAATTTAAGCAATTAAAGAATTAAAAAAATTATAATAAATAATAAATGGAATAAACATTAAAAATTTCCCAAATATTTAATATAAAGACATTTTTGTGTCACCTATTTTCACCTGCATATATCGAAACAACTGTTATATATCTTTGCCACACACACACACACCTGGTGGTGAGGAACTCAATGAGCTTGTTGGTTTTCTCCTCTGATTCTGTGGAGGACTCATCCAGCTCCTCCAGGTCAGCTGTGATTTGTGGCAAGTTTCCGATGCTTCCTCCCAGGCTAACACTAGAAGAGGTGGAGGACGAGCTTAGTCCAGAATCCGCCACTGGTGATGCCTGCCACTCCCGCAGAAAGTCGAACCCCCCTGTTCAGATGAAAAGTGTTGTTACACAATGCATGCTGGTTATAAATTTCTCAAATCATACACTGGAGGTCCAATGCACTGCAGAGTTAAGCTCCAACCCTGATCAAACACCTACCTGTGATTTTCTAATGAACTAGTTAATTCTGCAGTGCATTGGGAGTTCAGGGTAAGATTTGAGAAACCCTGTTATAAACAGTAGAGCAAATCTGTAAACGCGTGAACATTTTTCTTTTCTTATTATTGCAGCCGTGGCCTTGTTTCGAAATGAGGTCTTTCTCCATTTCAAATGTGCCAGTAGTCTTCGCTGTATGATCAAAATAGATACCAAAACATCTAAAAAATGTGATTTGTATTTCAAGCTTTTATTGTCAGCAGTGACTTTTCACACGCGTGTCTATTCAGGAATCAGTAAACAAAGAACAAGAAACGTCAGTGACATTCAGGATAAAAGATTAAATGCCAGAAAAAACTCAGTCATAATGCTAACTGGGACTTGGCAGGGTGTCTGGCCTAATTACCTTTTCTACAGTGAGAAAGACAAACAGCTGCCAAAAATACTTTGAATTCTATGCCAAAAAGAGTTAAATCTTCACCCTTGGGCTTTAGCTTCATAATAATTCCTTTTGAACAATTAAGCTGTGTTGAAAATGTAGGTGGATCTAATACTCACCCTGTCTGCTCTCTGCTGCAGGTGATGAGGTCAGATGAGTTTAATGCAACATCTCTATGTGTGCATGATACACGTACAATTTCTTGCTGTGCAAGTTAGCATGACTGTTGTACAGTTGCTGTACTTAAACAAGGAATTGTGAAATGGCAAAGACTGTGCCCAGAGGTTTACAGGTTGCTCTCCATATCACAATGATTTGAGTGTTGACTCTGTCTTAGATGTTTTTTCTCCAGACTTTAGTATCTTATTATTTCTGAGCACAATTCACAATACTGATGACATCTTTTCTGTAATTCTACAGTGATTTTGATTCTTATGGGAAACATCTAGCAAGAAATTGGACTTCTTTTGTGCAATGTTATAAATAAATAGTCTATGTTTATTTCTGCCAGTTGTTGGTGTGTTTTTTACATCATGTTGGATTATGGGTAGAGAACTGATTGTACCTGTGTAGAGGTATTCGGGTTGGTAGCTGGATTTAACGGTGAGGGTCTTGTTGTCGCCGATCTCTCTGGTTAGTAACAATACAGAGGCGATGACCTGGAAGTTGTTGTTGCAAGAGAGGGCGATGAGGAGATGCAGGAGTAACCTCTTGCTGTGCTCAAATACCTCTGGCCGGTAATGATCCAAACCTGAGAGGACAGAGATGCACAGGTAAATGAACTGAACTGATTTGAGCTGAATTGAACAGAAGCCAGTGAAGTTGACAGGAATGAAAAACATTTTGAACCTAAATTAAACTACTTTCAAAGGGTGTTCCCATTGTACAGTTGCATAACATGGATAACACATTAAGTCTCTAAGGAAAACAAAACAAAACACAAAACAACACTCTGTGCAACATTCTTGTAATAGAATTCAAGGACGTTTAGTAAATATCTTTTATCAGAAATAATACTGCATGATAGTGTTATTGTAATTTGAATTTTAAAACTAATGCTAATTTCAAGCCTGAGCAGGTTAGTTTTGGTATGAAAAAAAAATAAAAATCTAAGATTTCAAATTTTTTAAGAAATTCAAACAAAAAATAGTTTTTTGTGGCTCTTTCATTTGTCATAACAGAGTGCTGTAGTGCTTTCAATTCAAGTGGAACGTGAACTGATCGCCTTTTCCTTTTTAACAGTTATATCACAAAATAAACATGCATGAACACCAGAGGGTATCATTTCACCCCCTGAACATCACCACATATACTTTTAAAAATAGGGTTAATACTCTGATATCACATCGACTATTTTACCAATGTGATTGCTACATTTCTGGGCCTGGGAACATTTCAATTGTGTTGCTGTCTGTGAAGGGTCAAAGAGCATAAATAGCTTATTTTGTGCTCCATAGATGAACAGAGGTCTTATGGGTTTGGTATGACATGAGGGTGAGTAATTAATGGGTGAACTATGCCTTTAAGATCTAAAGTAACCACTGCCCTGCACTGATGGGGTTATCTTTTACATTGGAACAAAATAATCAAAACAAAGCAGCTGCCCACTCCTACAAAGCATCTAAAACAACCGGAATATTATAAATCAATAATTTAATATCAATTTCCTATTATTTTTTTAAATACAAGTTTCAAATATTTTTCAAAGTCTGCAGAGTTGTGTTAATGGAAAAAAAAAAACCTTATGAAAGATATGGATGTCGAAAAAGTGAACAGTGCCTGTTGTGCTCTATATTTTTGGATAAAAACAAAATTTCACAGGTGCGCCTCTAGTCAAATGACAAAAGAGAAGCATGTTCTGGGCAGGAGGTGCTGACGACATTAAGAGTCTGAGAGAGATAAGCCATGGTGGCTAGTATTTCACCAGCCCTATCTTTTTTCCCTTCTCTTCCTTGTTTTTCATCACAGACATTTTTCACATTTCTGGCATTGTTGTGCTGTGTTATTCAGAAAGACTGCTGGGGTTAATTACAGTGGAGAATACAGGCACTATATAGACCAGATCTTACGGAGAGAAACATAACCTACCTAATTTATTTTGTCTGAAAAAGGTACAGTCTAGATCAGGCGGTTCTCCACAACAAGGAGAGAGAGAGAAAATAAAAGAATGCTTACCTAGGAAAAGAGCATGAAGAAGCAGCGGCAGGTGTAGTGCCCAGTCTTCTCTCACGCTGTGGTCCACAACCATCTCCGTCATGAAAATCACAGCTATGTTACACCTACAGGCACAAACGTTACATACTTAACCTGTTTGGTTGGAGCATGTACATGTACTATAAGGGAATTGTGGCCCAGTGCTTATGTGGGAACATTTTGAAATCTTATCTATACTGTTTTTTCCCAAAATGACAAAAAGGCCTTAAATGAAGGTATACTATAACTATGAATCACCTAATTAAATTCAAGATCCATTAAAGTGACAGATGGTTCTTCGTTTGGCTTGCGGATATCCATGTAGAAAACAAAGTGAATTTTATTTTTAGCAGGTATTCCTGTTATGCATTTCTACCCATATTTTCAATAACTCATGAGTTTTTGTAATGTATATTCGACTGTTCAGGTGTCATCATAGGTCTGCACAAATCTGATGAACCTGACAGATAGTTTATAAAAATCCCAAATATGTCGTTGCACCACCCTCTGATGCATGCCTGACTGTCTGCACCTCCCTCCTGAAAAGTCATTAAACGTCAGAAGGATGCTGGTAAGAGTTTTTGTCATGGTAACGGAACAACAGTTCCTCTCTTGTAATGTGTAGTCTAATTCCATGCCTTTGTAAATGTTTTGAAAGTAGGAAGGTTGGACATTTAGGGCCATTTTATTTTTTCTGACTCCATTAAAATGCAAATAAAATCAAAAGCAGAAGGAAGGTTCAGGAGGTACCTGTGAAGGGGTCCCCGTGGGGTGATGGTCTCAGGCAGGTAGTCCACCAGCGGGGCCCAACAGCCTCCGTTCACAGGCATGGGAAGAGGCTGAGGTCTGTTACTCTCCAATACACTGATCAGCCAGGCAGCATACGGAGGCAGAGGGTCATCTGTTAACACACACATTAGGAGTCAAAACTCAGCTGGGCATTACAGTGTTACCAGGACACCAGTGTAAACAGAGTAATCATAATACCATACCAAATACCATAACTGAATAAACTGGCATTAAATGTTGACTTCAGAAAGTGGAAATAGACCAGAGTGACACAAGAGATGTGGAACTGGCTATGTAGGACACAACGGTAAAAAAATACACAGAATGCTATGAATGACCAGTCACAATCAAGTCAAATTAGAAAGCTTTAGAATTATAATTTTTTAAGTGTCTATAATGTTACATACAATCTAACATCAAATCATTTGAATATGAGATTCTATAACCAAAATAAATCAGGAAATATTTTTGAAATGTCTACTATCACAAAGCATTATGTGTTATCTTATCTTCATATTAACCTGCAAAATTAACAAATCTAAAAAAAGCATTCAAAAAAGATTAAGACGTTAAAAACAAACAATAAATTATTGCATTTTAGTTTATCATTAATTTAAATTAAAGAGGAATTTCAGTCTGTCACTTCATATAACCCTCTGGTGTGACGAGTCGATTCAGAGCGCATTATGCAAATAACTCATCATTCATCTCCATTAGAGCTGCCATCTTGCCACTCGTCCATCAGCTGTCATGACAGGTATGTAGGCAGGACAAAAGCTTGCAGCTCCCACACCCAAAACCCACAACGACTTGACATACACAGACAAAGGCATGCATCGTGACCTTGATTTCAGTACCAAATACCTTAATATGGAGACGCAATGCTCTAGTAAGCATGAATTAATATCGGTATATAGAGTATGCACCAAATGGTAAGTCACATGTACAATTGTCAGCTGTTCGAAATTTAAAGCTGTAAAACAATGAGTGCAAATGTATCCTTAGTTGTATGTGTCAGCGTGTGGATTAACAGCTGTGAACCATCTGTTGCTCTGTTCTTGTAATCCGAGGGTTTACTGACTGTAACCTATAAAGTCTGAAGTTGCACACACGACTCTGTGAACCGCAAGTTGTCCATGTCTACATCCATAATATAGGTCAGAAGAAGAACTTACTCTTCTCCTCATCGTAAGAACCTCCTGAGCTGTTGCTGTAGCGTGATTCCAGTCGGTTATGAGCCCGGGCTGCGTTGCTCAACCTGAGAAAATGTGTGCAGAAATTACATGTTAGGGAACATAGAATGCACTCATTATGACTTAATGTATTAATTGGCTGTTTAGGAGCTGCCTACTAAGTATATGTGTGGTGGAGAATTTAGTATAAAAAAAAAGATTTTTCTCAGGCTCATTCTGCATTTTTTAAAGGAAATCACAGTTACATGAAGAAAGACGTACCTCTCTTCATTCTCTCTGACGATCTTTGCCTCATCTGTCTCCTGGAAGTTTTCTTGTCCAGCCACTACTGTATTGCTGCTAGATGTTGTGCCTTTGCAAACAAACAGAACATTTAACCATTATTAGGTCAGAAGCATACATTGATTTATAAAATTCATAGCATTCAATAGAGTATTCTGCAACGGGATGGGCCAAAGCCATAGAACCGTCATTACTCAACTAAGCTAGTACTACCTATACATTCATTTATAGAATATAGAATTATGTATGAATTAAATAGTGCTTTGAAAAATGTACAAATTATACATATTCTCTTTTGAAAAATAATTTATTAAGAAATACATTTCTTCTGACACAGCATTGAAAATCAAAGCTGCTGAAAACCCCCAGGGATCTGTGCCTCACCTGAGGCCACAACAGAGTTCTTGTTGCTGGCAACAAAGCGGTAAAATGGTGGGTTGTCACAGTGTAGGACCACTGGGTTTATGGGGTCCGTCTGCTGAAGCTCAAAAAGCAGTTCCTCCATGGTCTGAATGGTGTTGTTCCGACACAAGTATATCACCACTTTCTTGATCTAAAAAGGGTTCAAAACAAATTTAGTCCATTATAAAGATCTAACAAAAATTAAAAGTGTACTTATGTGTGTGTTTTGCTTACATATGGCAGCAGTGTAGTGTCACTGCTGACTCCACACAAGCTTATGAGGAACTGCAGTGTTATTCTCAGGTTGTTACTCCACTTGTCGTTGGCCACAAGAGCATTCCAGGCATTCTCCATCTCAGGACCTGGGACTTCATCTCCATACTGATGCAAAAACAACATTTTAGTTATTGCATAAACATCATAATAATTAAAAATTTCTCTCCTCATCATCTCTTTGCAGTGTGGTAGAATCAACAAAGATACTAAAGATATCTACAGCTATTTGAGCATTTGTATGAGTTGAGTCATTACCACAACTGTCTATTTACGCAATGTAGTGCATCTCACCTTAGCAGTCATGAACATGAGGTTGTTTAGGACCAGAGAGGTGGCCTGCAGAGAGCCCCAACCGTTGCCTTTGAGCCTGTGGGTGATTCCCAGATTGTCAGACTGCTCACGAGCCTCTTCCTCTGGAGTGCACGGGCTGGAGGTCGGGGGAAGCAGTCCTGTATCAATCAGTTCTATGTTGTTCAGCCACGGCAGCAGGTAGGTCAGCATGATCTGTCTGCCATTAGGGTGAGTGGTGGGGAACCTCTGGCTTACCTCTGCATGTGTGAAATGATAGCAGGTTTAGTGCAAGGTCAAAAGTTGAGCTGCAGTACAACATCAGAACGCACTCGACCAGGCCCATTCTTTTGCATGTAGGTGTTTATTTGCTTTTGGTGGAGCAATAGTTTGGTGACGGATCCAAACATGTGGCTAAGAGCTATTTCTTGTAAAGCACGACTAAGTGTGGCACAGACAAGCACAACCTACCTGAGAAAAGCGGCAGGGTAAGTTCAGGATACATGCAGGCCAGCTGATTTGAGAGCTGGAAGAGAGAAACGCTATATAGGGGCGGTAAAGGACCATGCGTGCCATACAGGATATTTCCTGATTTCTGCCCCACAATCCTCTTTGAGTAAACGGACAACTTGGACTCCAGAACCTGAATGACAGAGGAAAAAAATGTTTTTTTGGACAGAAAACTTGTATAAACATTACTTTCTGATATTTATAAACAATAAATAAATCTTTCAGTGAATGAAAATACAAGAACGGCAAGTAAAAATCTGGACAACTGAATGATAAAAGCATCAGGTACCTGCATGAGTTGCATGGATATCTCGTAAATTTCTCTGCTAGTGTCAGATGACTTAAACAACACCAGATTCAAAAGGGTCACAATGTCACATGGATAATTCCTGAAAAGTAAGAACAAAACACAATTGAAAAAAAAAAGTATTATTTGCTTTTTGAAAATGTGACCATGGCAATGATAAAGGCTGTAATTACCTGCTACCGCACACAGTAGCAATAGCTTTGAAGCACCCTGAAGCAAGCTGGTATGATCCAGTGAAGCAGCGATCCACAGCCCAGTTAAAAAGATTCACCTGGTCTGGGTTCAGTTCCAGAAGCAAGATAACAACCTCACAGCCCAGCCGATGCACCTGCAGCCCAGGATGGTGATATAAACGTTTAAATGGTTGACAACACAGAACCAATAAAGCCACTAAAACAGAAAAGCTAAGTAAAAAAAAAGGGGTTAACAGGCCAATCCTGACAGTCTTGTTGGTTAAGTTTTAATGACAGTTATTAGACTGTTTAGCATCAACAGGTTAAGACAAAGACTACAGCTGACACAGGAACAGTTCCAACAATAAAAAAGAGTGAATGAATGCTTACCCGGAGATCATGGCAGGCCAAGATATTGTCCAGCCACTTGTACAGGTATCCATCTGTAGAAAGGCCCACGTTATCAAACACAGGGCCACAGCATAATACCGCTGACATAGCCTGACAACAAACCATGTACATACAGAAACACAGCATTACATCAAAGAAAACCTCAAATCAGAGCTCAGTTTTTCAGAACATGTGGATAAACCACAGTTCCAACAAGATTAAGACTTTAAAATAAATTGTTATCATGAGACTTCTAAATTTAGCACACTAGGTACTTGTTTCCAACACCCCTAAACCATTGTGACACACAGAATAGGCTTTTTACAATTTTTACTTAAAAAAAAAAGGTCAGAGTATCTGGTACCTGCCAAGGGCATGGCTTTTTAGACAAAGAGGGTGTAGAGTGCTTGGGGAATTTTCCGCAAGACACCCGCCAGTTGTTAATTGAGCAAACAGGTACTTTCCAGATTGGATTTCAGAGTTTTTCACTTGATTTAGTACTGCTAAAATGAATCTTTTCTTCCGTCAACTGACTTGAGCCAAAGAGACAAAGGCACCAAACAAATTCTAAACTTCCTCTTTCTTAAGTTACAAGAAATGTCTGTATGCCAAGTATAAGGGAATTAAGTCTTGTTTGATAAAATGCCTTCAAATGCCTGGCCAGATTTTAATCCAGGTTTACCTTCAAAGCGCAGTACTGGTAACGTGTGATCTGGTGGTTACGATCACTGTAGCGGTCCAGAGGTGTGAACATGACACTGAAGGGCCCAGCCCACTGGCTGAAGAGAATGAAGAGGTGATGCCTCAAGCTCTGCTGAGGGAACAATAACCGCCTGTTGTGGACTAAAGAGAAAAAAGCCAATGAGACTTGCAATGAGACATAGTGTAAAACATCTATGGTAAGGCAACTTAAGAAAAATTGACTGGAATTATTCCAGGTTATGTTGACTACAGTTTAAAAGTTTGGGTTGGTAAGATGCTAACCTATGCTAACCAATTCTACATTCATTTAAAGAACATTTTGTTTTATATATGTCACATAATTCCTCAGAAATCATAATAATATGCTGATTTGGTACTCAAGAAACATATTTCATAATTTTAATATATAACACTTTTGTGAGTTTTTTGTTCTTTCATTTAAAAATGCTAAAATATAAAAAAGTTAAAAAATGCGTAAATTTAAATAGCACACTTTTTTGACATTATATGTCTTTACTGTCACACACTTTTCTGACATTCTCACATTCATCTTTCTGATTTGAGATCTAGCTGTGAGGCAGGGCTTCTGGTGGGCTCATGTAGGCTGCTTGTGTGTCAGAGGGAATGTTGTGCTTTTCTGGTCTGAGGGTTTTCTTGGTCAGTCAGCACGTATTAATCAGAGCCAGAACAGTTCTATTCATAGCTCTGCTTCTGGGCATTTAATAAGTGACTCATTCAGTGTTAGAGCCTATTGAGCCTTTGAAAAGGTGGCATGTTTGGATAACCTTAGACACAAAAAATCATGTATTAATGGCTCTATTATATCAGCTAAAATATCTGACCCACTCTCACCCACCCCACTGGTATTATGGAGTGTATTTGGGAGTATTTCCAGTATTTATTGTGCTCTGGGAAAGATATTTAAGATGCTAATGCTAATTATTAAATTACCTGGAACACATTGGATGAGGTTTGCCACCATTCCACTGAAATGAGCTCTCATGTCTTTCAAAATGTCCAGCTCTTTGTCATTCTCTGCTTCTAAGAGCATCCGGGTCAAATCGACATATTCAAGGAAAAGGGCTCCTAGAGCCAGGGAATCTCGTTCCAATGCCCCATTGGTACTGCAGAGACAAAAAAGGATAAAACAGATGCACAAAGGATTTTAACAAGACTTTCCCTTTCCCTTTTTAATTTAACAGAGGTCAAAGACCTGCTTTATTGTGAAAGAAGATCAGTTTAGAAAGGTTAACCCAGGATTTGACTACTCAAGTCCAAAAAAACAGCCTGGGGAGAGTGGACAAGTTCACCTGTCACTGATGACCCCTGAGTCAGCAAGAAGCTCAAAGATACGCAGCAGCTGTAGCCGAAGCAGATCTCTCCGCTCCCTGCGCTTCTTATTCTACAGAGACCAAAAGAAAAGATAACAAAGAGAGAGTCAGTTTACATCTGAAAATGCCCATGAGCACTGCCACTGCACTATGGACCATTATGTTATTTGTGGGGTTTCCGAAGCTTCAAAAGAGCTGCACTAGGACAGAGCTCTTACCTCAGGTCTCCTCTCCAGTGCTTCTTTCATTAGAGGATGGAGTTCTTCCACCAGCTCCCTAATCAAACACACATGTATGAAACAATCATGAGAAATCCACAGAATGAAAGCAACATAAATATTTCCATAGATTTGTTTTTGACTCCAAGGCCTGGTGTGAATATGGCTAAAGTATGAATGCTTCTTTTTTTAGGTAGTTGCCAGGGCAACATTTCATTTCAGTGAATGTTTAAATCCTATGATTCTTATAGCTTTTCATATAATATTTATATTTCGTTTCACCTGTAACTATTTTTAAATAGTTTTAGATTTAATTAACAATAACAACACTGCCTTTGCTTTAGTGAACTAGTAGTAGAGTCTTACGGAATCGATATCTGTCCACGTCTAAGTAACGGCACACGTCAGAATGGAATGACAGTCATCTCTGCTATTTTGTTTGACACACACACATTACTTGGTGCTCTCTTTATTTGCTGTTCTCAAACACACATTTTCACAGCTTCCTGACTGTGTTTGGCAAAAGACCAGGGCTGCGTTCTCCGATAACGTTGTCTCTTAGCGCGCTACGAAGACTCAAAAGGTACACCTTAACTACAGTT
>JAUMHI010000176.1:33981-50736 GCA_032359435.1 Enteromius unitaeniatus | reverse complement strand
TATATATATATATATATATATATATAAAACCCATTGTCAAATTAAGTATGCTATTTGAATATTTGTTTACCAACCATTAAATTCTGTGTAGTTCACCTACCTGGAACCCAGCGAGGTGCGTAGCTGGCAGATGCCCACACCGGCTCCTACTAAAAAAGTGGAGATGGACCGCACTGTGATGCCCTGTGGCACCGTTGTTACCACTGTCACTGCTGTGAGGAGCAAGCCAGGACGACCTTTAGCACCTGGTACCTTCCTTTTTGGCTGTTGATTCAATTGTAGATTGAGGAAGGCAGTCTGAATGTTATTTGAAATCCAACTTTAATATGAAGATGCTGAAGATGCGTGTCAATCTCCTAAACCACAACATCAAAATCTCCTATATGATTTTCATGTTTGGTTTAAAAATCCCTCTTACAGAATCCAAATCGCCCTCTAAAAACAAACTGGCGGAGAGAAGAGTGTCGGAGCAGACGTCACTACTCGGAGCCAAAGTTAGCAAAGCCCTGTCATCATCAGATACAGGTGGGATTTCTATTAAAGCTTGTTGGCATAAATGGCTGACTGCATTTCCTCATCAGCAGTCCTGGAGCAAGTGTAAATTCAAAATGGTACGTTAGTAATGATTACGTTCAGCATTCACTTTTTCACTTGTTTTCCTGCACAGAGTTATTGATTTTAAATGGGACCGACCCTGTAGCTGAAGCTGCCATCAGACAGCTCCATGAGTCCGCAAAACAAAAGCTCAAATCACCTGTCAAAAAGAGCACCATCATCATCTCGGGAGTGGCCAAGGTACAGAAAAAGACAACTTAGTGAACCACATATGCATAATTAGTAGGTATCTACAATATATTGATGCCATATAGTTATAGGATTTATTTGTATTGATAATTGTTGTATATTTAATAGTGTGCTTGTGTCCCTCATTTTTACTTTTAGATTACCTAAACTTGGCTCATTTTAAAATGCTAATAACACCTGGTAAATTATGTAATTAGGAACATACCCTAATTATATTCATTCACTTGTTAATGCAAAAAATATTTTGGTTCTAGTTTTTATACCAAATAGTGAAACTTTTTAATCAGCTTTTTTCTGAATTATATTTTATTTATTTTATAGTAAAAATTTTTTTTTTTTTAAATATGCGAAGAAGAAAAAAAGTAAAAAAAAGCAAGAATTTTTGGAATAGCTTCCAGTATTTTCAGATATAAGTGCTGCATGATTTAATAGAATTAACAGATTTTTAGTATTAGAGTTAATCTTTTCTTTCAAAATTTGAAACCTTTAAAAGTCAAGACTGCCAACTCAAGAATTCACACAAAAATAATAATCGGCAAGCATTTCTTAAGGCTTAAAATAATGTTTGTAGTTTGGTATTTTGAATTTCATACAAAAATTCTCAAACAGAATTTATTTTATCTACAGGGAGTTAGAGGTACCTGGCGTAATTACAGTGTTACATCATAAAACAAGTTCTTCAGTTGTCCGCTTCTAATTAAGGCTTTACTTTTACCTCCTCTCTAGGCCCCTCTGACACAGGATGAGGAGATGACTCTGATGGCAGGATACGCAGCTGCGATGGACGCTTCAATGTCCGGAGCATCTGAGGGCACCAGCAGTGAAGCGTTACCCTCAGAAACGGTGGCAGAACCCAGCGTTCTCGAACCCGCAGAATCTCAGGTGGGTGCGAATGGCACAGACCACGTGGAGGACTGGGAGAGCCAGGCTGGAGAGGACCCGGATGCGGATAAAACGTCTCTCTGTATCTCTGAAACGGGTTCCAAAAAAGGAAAAGGTGAGGGGAATGAACTTTGACCTTTCTGTGAATGAGGATCAGCAACATTTAGATTATACTGAGCATGGTTGTGAGTTTGTATTTAACAGCTTTACACCTTCAAACCACATAAAGTGTTTTACTGGAGTCTGGTCACAGGACTTTGTGTGAAAAACAAGGTCAATGGCTTGCATAAACATTTTCGGTTTCGAATTTTTGAAAAACATGTTATATGTTTACCAAGGCTGCATTTGTTTAATAAAAAATTAAATGTGAGGGCAAAACTGAATTTTTACCAGCCTTTATTCCAGTCTTCAGCATCACATGATCCTTCTATAAGAAATCATTCTAAAATGCTGATATAGTGTTTAAGAAACATTTTATTATCAATATTTGTGCAGCAGAATATTTTTTAACACTTTACAATTAGGTGTCATTTGTTAACATTTCTACAATCTTCACATGAAAAGTAGTTGTTTATTATGTCACTTGAAATGCTTTGTGAACAACTTTACAGAGAAGAGGGAAGATTTTCATAGGGAAAGTCTATTATTGGGATGCCACAGCTAACAGATACAAAAACCTGCCTTACCTTTGTTTGTGTCTAATGTGAATATTACAGCACTGTCTAGTGTCTTTTTGTCTGTACTACATGTGATGACTTCCACTTTCTTTTTTTGTCCTCTACATCTCTCCCTTATTACTTTGTGTGTTTTTTTTCTTTGCCGTCTTAAAGTGGAAACCTGTGCTAACCAGACTTTATTGCTGGAAGAGTAAGTGACCTCTTGAGAAGTCTATAATAGTAAAGTATGTAGACTTCCCTGTGAAATGGTTAACAAACCCTTTAGTTAAAAACCAGTCCATGCTCCAGCGTTTTATTCACACTTGCGTCACAATAATAAGCTTAGAGATTAAACGTATTATCTTGTATTTAAATAACGTGGCTTCAGACTTAACTTTTGCACATGGAGAAAGATTTGACATGCCATTTAGCATCTCAAATCTCTGGAGTCATCCCTCGGTTTTAACTGTGTGCTGTTGAGCCTTTTTGTTGTGTTGGCCTGTTGAGATGTTTGACTGATAACTTGCCCAAACAGCTTTAAAAATCCAGAAGTTCACCCATGCTGAACTTCTAAGCTGGTGTGGACTGGTTTATACTGCTTTAATTCTAAAAGAAAGCACTTTTGAATTTGTTTGCGTACTTTATTTTAGTAGTGTGCTTGTGTTCTTTCATCTAATTCATATTTGACGCATATTTGTAGTAGCATCTTTCAGAGTTGAAAAAGACACACTGATATGAGCAGATTCAGATTACGCCAGAATTCGTACACATCTGCTGCGTCTCCATGGAGGTCAACAAAATGGAAAGAATATTCGAGTGTGGAGTTTGACCTCCAGGTTGGCTCAGTGAAGTACTGTGTGTTGAGGAGCTTGTCTGATTGTTGTCATCTGTTTGGCGCCCCCTGTAGGCAGCTTCCTGCACAAGAGTGCAAAGCTATTCTTCAGACGGCGTCATCAGCGAAAGGAACCGGGGATGAGCCAGTCTCACAACGACCTGCAGTACTTGGAGCACCCCGAGGCGGCCATGATGGGCGACAGGGAAAAGAGGACGGCCACTTTCAGGCGCATCATCAACCGCAAGCTTCTGCCCAGGAGCAAAAGCAAAACCAACGGCACAGTGAGAGAACCGCCCACATAAGCTGTCCACTCCGTCGCCTTCATCCAAACTAATAGCTTTTGCACCTCTTCTAACATCGTCCTTTCCACATTCATTCTCGTAACTTTTATGCAAGTCGTCGCTTGTTTCCGGGCCATATTTGCCAAAACCTCTGCGTAGCAACAATCACTCTCATCAACAACATGTTTCAGAGTCACTGAAAACCTATTCCATTATTCAGACCTTTCAGCTTGCTTCTGCTCCTTGAAGACAGTCTGCCTGACGCTAGATTTATCCTCCATCCATGTGGAGGAAATGTCATTGGCACTTTCCCTACTGGACCATTCCGTCGACACCATTTACCTTCATCTTTAAACTTTGTGTGCGTGTTTTATGCAAGAAAGTTTACAAAACAGCTTTCAAATGAGCACTGGCTCTCTTCGTCGCTCCAAATGACTGGACGTGTCATTTAACCTTATGCAAATATTGATCGTCATGCAAAAGATATTCTGCCTTTGTGGCCTTCTAACCAAAAGACACCTCTTTCTTGCCGTCTACCTGAGCTTTTACCTTCTGGACACCCTCCGACGACCTGATGGATCCTGCAATATAAGGCAAGGGAGCACCATCGATTTGATTTGCACTTGTTTATATGTTCAAAACTCATTACAAATGCATTTGCAGGGATGTGCAGTGAATTCTGTGAGGTTTGGTGGTGAAGATGCTCTGAATTAGTTTATTAAAAATGATGTGAAAGACCTCTGATGTGAATTGAATATGTGAGTTTTCATTTTGATAGGGAGAAAGATCTGCAGTTTCAACAAATTTGGGAGTAACGAGTTTTATTTTTAGCAAAACATTTTCAAACAGCATAACACTTAAAATGTTCTGGTTTGGCACTGATGTGTTCGCTTTTTTATTCATCTTTTAATTTCTAAATATGGGAAAATATCATTAAAAGGTTATTTTATTTTAAATATCCTTTAAGTACACATTTTTCAGTGTGTATACGTTTGTTTGATTTTTCACTTTTTTTTTTTTTTTTTTTTCAGTTCCATCATGCCATTAATTGTACCAAAGGTATTTAACACTAAGCAAGGGCATTTTCCTATAGAAAGAGACCAGAATGCATGAGAATTTCGCTCACCAATGATTTGAGATTTTCCCAAGTGTGCAGTCTTCTTTTACTTGTACTCTTAAGCCAGCTGAAATGGCTGTGAATAACATGTTGGTATTTTGGACCTTGTCTGTTGAGCCTGTGTGAAGAACTGCAGTGGATTTGTATTATAGGAGATTCAATAACAGGCTCTGCTAGACATTTACTTGACCTCAAACTGTATATGTAGAAGAAACCTTAATGCCTGTCCATAATGAATGTTGCCAGAAAGAAACCTCAGAAGTCTGGATGTTAAATATGTATTTTGGGAGGACTGCTGTTCTGTGTGTTGGTGTTTTTTTTTTTGTTTTTTTTGATCATTTTTGTTATGTGTTGCCGTGTGCATCCTGGCTGTCACAAAATAAAAGGGGTATTTTCCAGCGAAATGGAAAGAGGCACATGCAGATTTTATTTTTGTCATGCTTGAATGTCCGGCCAGAGGTGAACCAGTCATTAAATGAAATCTAACACATCAGTCCTCTGTATATGCATATCATAATATATCCATGTGCATTAAAGAACTCCTCTCATTAACTTAACCCCTCTGTGCTTTTTCTTGTTGTCTTGCTGTCAGCCTCCTTAACCAGGACTTTAGAAATTGTTGTTGTGAATGATATTTTAATGCTCACTGAAACACGTTTACTTGCAATATTAAAATCACTCATGTATGGCCTTTTGAAGAAAGAACTTATCGAGCTGTTCGGTTTGAGATTTAGAAGCCCCAAGAATTCTCTGTCAGCATTTTAATAATGTTGGTTTGCAATGCGACTAAAATAAAGTCTGTCATTACCTGAAGGAAATAGTTTTGTTTTACAGAATAAAATACAGGCATACTACTACGCTGTGCATTTTACATTTTGCTAAATAAGAACTACAACTATGTTCATTTATAAAGCACTCTCCAAGCCCAATAATTAGCTTCCCAGTTAGCCTGCAAATTGACTACACCAATCTACATAACGAATGTCAGCCTGTACTATTCAGGAATTGTGTGATGCTTTGAGCAATAAACACGGACTTCTGTAATAGCTTTTTATTTTTCTCACCGCCTTTGAGAAATAAAATGTTTTGTATTTGCATAATCGACTAAATCTGCTGGAATATTCAATTGAAACCTCTGAGGGTACGGCGGGTGTAAAGTGAAACTACATTTCCCATAACACCCTGCGCGGGTCTTATTTCCGGTCCTGCGCGGTTTCTGGAGCGGATTGGAACCCGGAGTCAGGATTCACCAAATGTGTAGACGTTTGGAAAACAGGTAATGACTTTATGCTAAACTTGTGAGGTATTGATATTCAAACGCATGGAGCGAAATGCCCAGCTGCTCCTCACTCACAGGTGCAGCAGCAGTAAAAAGTGCTAGCGGGGCCAGTTTCTCGAGCTTTGCGCTTTCAAAGGCTCTGGCTCCAGATGAGCACTGCGTCTCCATTCCATCCGCCATGCCGATTGTTCTTTGTTACATTTGCATTGCTGAAAGAGAGCGAGCGCAGCCTGAGATCGGAGTTAAAACCCGGCTACGGTTTGAAATCTTCCCAAATCACGGATTCTGTCCGTATTGTAGTCTTTCCGTCGCTGCTTACAGGCGTTTCATGCGCGGACTGCTCCCTGTTCTGCGCTGATTAAGAGCGTTATTTGTTATGATTGTTGATCTTGGGAGCATGAACAAAGTCTGTTGTAGTGTGTAAAGGGCTCCGCTGACTGACAGCAATGCAATGAATACAAAGTTATAACGAAAATGCATTCATGTGTCATCACAGTATGTTTGCAAGGACTCACAGTTTTATAATGCATATAATTTTCTTTTTATTCTTAACCGACATGTGCATATTTATAAAGTTATATTTATTAAAACCCAGTTCATACTACATTACTAAAATACCTAAAGTTAAAATGTTTATGTTGTGCGGTGGTTACTATTTTTAAGTCTTCTTTAAAAATAAGTTGTTTGACGTAATCTTTTATTATTGTACATTTAAAAAGTTGTTTTTTTACCAGGTATGTTTTTTAAAGTTATGATTATTGTAGAAAATGGTTTCACATTTTAAACAAAACGTGTCAGGTCAACATGAATACAAGTCTGTATTATTTAGATACGTAATGTTTTTTACTGTAATGTAATTACTGTACTGTGCATTTAATAATTAATTAAGTATAAAAAATAATACTATACAGTGCTATTCTGTAGTTTGGTACATTTTCATAAGAGCAACACGCCACAAATGAATTAAATGATGAAAGTGGTACAGGTGTTAAAACTAATGTACATATTTTATGCATCATCTCTAGGAGGTCAGAATGGCAGAGCAGACACCAGATGAGTTTATTTGTAAGTATGCAACTGTATCCTCATTGCAACTGTTAAGCTCTTTTGCAGTGTCCTTGTTTAATTCATGAACATGGCATAATATGTGCATGTGACTGCTCTCCCTGCAGGGTGTGAGGACTGCGGGCAGTACCATGACTCTGAGTGTCCTGAGCTGGGGCCTGTCATCACGGTGAAGGACTCGTTTGTTCTGAGTCGGGCACGGTGAGCGGACATGAGTGGCTTTTGGCCAGATACCCTCAGTGAGGGTCTTGGCACTCCTTGAGCACACTGACCGCAATTAGATGACCATATGTGCCAGATATTCACTAGTCTTGTGTTAATTACCAGTGTTTTATTATGACAAATACAGTATATAAAATCTTTTTTTTTTTAAAGTAATATCATTATAAACTATTTACTGTTTTAATATATTGTAAAATGTCATTTATTCCTGTGAATTTAAAGCGACAGTATCACACGATTCCTTAGAAATCATTCTAATATTTTAATTCAGAGATTAAATAACATTATCTATTATGATCAATATTAAAAAGTTGTGCTGCTTAATCTTTTCAGAAAAAAATAAATAATAAAATAGAACAGTATTTATTTATTTGTATATTTTTGTAACAGTAATGACAGTTTTGGTATATTTAATGCTTACTTTTTTATTTTAGATATATATTGTACATTAGCTTAATATTATGTATTAACTTTTAATTAATGTAATTTTACATTTTAACATCATCATTGTTCGTGTTCCAGGTCATCTTTACCAGACAGCTTGCAGATCAGGTCAGCTGAGGAGGGCAAAGAAGGTGTGTTTGTGCTTAGTCGACTGGTTAAGAGGACTCGATTTGGCCCCTTTGAGGCCAAGAGGGTTTCAAGCCTTCAAATTGAGGGGCCATTTCCTTTAAAGGTGAGCAATAGGCCATCAATGTACCAATCCTATCCAAATGGGCTTATACTTAATGTTTTCTCTATTGTTTATCTCAGATATTTCAAAAGGATGGCTCAGTGGTGTGCTTTGACATGTCCAATGAAGATGACTGCAACTGGATGATGTTGGTTCGACCTGCCGCAGACCACAAACACCAGAATCTGACGGCATACCAGCAAGATGACGATGTTTACTTTAATACATCACAGGTGAATTGATACAACACTTCTTTGCCGTTTATCACACTGATTGTATAGTGGATGGTTGCAGATAATTAAAAAACAGTTTAGTTTATTATGGTTTCTTATCAAACTTCGATTGCTAATTCACTTTGATTGTTGTCCCAGGATGTCCTGCCCGGAACAGAGCTTAGAGTCTGGTATGGCGCTTTTTATGCCAAAAAAATGGATCGGCCTATTCTTAGGCCACCTGCACTTCCACCTCCACCAGGTATGTGTGTTTTAAAGTCCGTGCAATCTGAAGTGTAGCTCTTTTGGATGATGCAATTCAGCAATTGTAACTTCAGAAATGGTGTCCAACAAACCTGGAGTACCTCCAGGAAAGGGGCCATCAACAGGGACCCTTCCTGTCCCGGACCTGCTGCTTTGCCAAACCCCTGTGCCTGCCGCAGATCCATCTGTCCAGCAGATTGCAGAAGCGGTATCCCAAAACAACACAGTCGGCATTACCCCTGCCCCACCAGAGCCAACCAGAAAACAAGGCAGGCCACGACGAACAAAAACACAAAGACCTGCACCGAGTGAAACAGCTGATTCTAATCAAGGTGAGGTGGTAAGGGGTAGCACATTTCTGAAAAGTAGCACTTGAAGAATTGTCTGAATGAGATTTTTTTTTTTTACCTCCCATCCAGTAGAAGCCGCTGTTCCTGTGTCCGGTGAGCAGACTCTCACTACTGTGGCTCCTGACGTTCCTCTGTCTGTACTGGATGTCCAAGAGGTGGTGGCAGGAGATGGCCCGCCACACAAAACATATCGGGTGACACGCTCCCCCATCACCACTGGGAAGTAAGGGCACCCTCACATCACATCCTCTGTGTGTTAAAGCACATATATTTATGGTTATTTCTCAACAGAGACTGCAAAAACAGTTATAAATGTACTAAAGATTTCTATTAGAAATAAGTGCTGTTCTTTTGAACTTACTATTATTTTTTAGGCCTGGTGTGAGGAAGAGATCTCTGCGGCAGGGAGCCGATCATAAAAGAGTTTACCAGTGCTGCCTCTGCAGTAAAGTGTTTCAGAACAGCAGCAACCTCAACCGACACATCCGATCCCACGGTAACTCTCCCATCATCCTGACAAATGACTTATCACACTCTATTTGGGGTTATTAGAGCTGAATCATTCTGTGTAATATGCGTCATTGTTTATAGAAACTGTTTACTTCGTTTACAGGCGATAAATGTTTTAAGTGCGATGAGTGTGATAAGATGTTCAGTCGAAAGGAGAGTCTTAAGCAGCATATATCATACAAACACAGCAAGAATGAGGTATGGCACATTTTTAACTAATGACATTTTATTCACCGATTTCATAAAATGAAAAACCGCTAGATGCACTCGTTTAACATGAGTCTGTGCTTTTGTATTGTGTGTTTGTATGTTTGTTTAGCCTGACATAGAGTACAGATACAAATGTTCAACCTGTGAGAAATCCTTCAGAGTGGAAAATGCCTTACGATTTCATAACTGCAGGACAGGTAAAGATGTTTCATTTTAATGACATTCATTGAATCTTTTTAGCGAGTTTAAATTGTTTCATGAGAACTGCTCCAAAGTATTTATACATATTTGTGTGCAAATATTAAATGAACTAATTAATAATAATAATTATTCATATATATTTTATAAAATGTAATATTTTTGGAATTATTGGTCAGTTAACTTTTTAGGGCTGTGGATTTAATTCACTAATTAAAAAAAAAAAAATTAATTAGGGTGTTATGTAATTCATGCAATTAACAGTTCCTAATTATTTTACAATTCAACCTTTATGATACACACTTTAAAATTATATTTGTATAAATTAATAAAATATATATTTGACAGCATGCAAAACATCTGTTTCACACGGTCTTTTCTTTTTGCAGATGACAAAACGTTCCAGTGTGAAATATGCTCAAGGTTTTTCTCCACTAACAGTAATTTATCCAAGCACAAAAAGAAACACGGAGAGAAACTCTACGCTTGTGAAATCTGCAATAAGATGTTCTACCGCAAAGATGTCATGCAGGACCACCAGAAGCGGCATGTTGTTGGTACGTTTTTAAGATTGCTGCTATAAATAAAGACTCTATAAAATGTCTATAACCTACTTTTAAAAGTAAAAAATGTCAGGTAAAGTCTGATCTAATCTGTAAATAAGCACAACCACTGAACAGATGGTTCTTGCACATCTGTACTGTTTCTAGGCCTCATTAACTTTCTTTGCCCTTCGCTTTAAGCAGAGATCATCAACCATTATGTCACTTCCTCCATGTGTGCACTAATGGCTTCCACCACCCATTGCTTTTCCACAGGCCCGAAGAACATGAAACGAGAGGAGCTCGAAGCGAATGGGGAGGAGGGAAGCAAATACAGGAAGGAGCCTTCGGAGTGCCCCATTTGTGGAAAGGTGGCTTTCCTACATCAGTGACACCAATATGGTGATATCAGTTCTGTGCAAAACAGACTAAAAAATAACTTTTTATTCAAGGTGTTTTCCTGTCGGAGTAACATGAACAAACACTTACTAACCCACGGGGACAAGAAATACACCTGTGAGATCTGCGGACGCAAGTTCTTTCGAGTGGATGTGCTGAGAGATCACATTCATGTGCACTTCAAGGTGAGGAACAGTGGCATGCTAAAACTTCAATATTTTTTTATTATTAAGTAATTGGCGAGTTGCCTGAATGACTAGTCGGCCTGAAGGAAATGCTGATTAAATAAGATGTTTATCTTATGTTTAAATAATGTTTACATGCTTAAACAGATATTAAATTGGTGATTTATTTGAGTTTCAAAATGCATATTTTTTCAGGACATCGCATTAATGGACGAGCAGGAGAGAGAGGACTTTATTAAGAAGATTGGCATCTCTATGGAGGAGAGTGACGATAGCTCTGATGAGGAAGATGAGAAGAACGATCCTGAACATCACAAATACAGCTGCAAGAAATGTCAGGTAAACTGTCATTATTGATTAAATATTGTGACATCTTAACATTTTCTCCATTTTACATGCAAATATAACCAAAATCACAGCATAGCCGTTCTATATCTTATGTGTACTTGGTTTCATCAGACAATGATTGATTTTTAATGAGGATTTTAATCTAGATGAACATCTTGTAAAGTAGAGCTAGTACAGTAGGCCTTATAATGTGCTTTTCAGTCACTATTTTATATTTATTCCATTTTTCTGACAACAGAAACCATTAAAAATATCAGTGAAAAGTGTTATTGTGAGAATTAGAGTGCATTGAATAACATTATGTGACCCCAGAGAAACAAGATAATATGATGCACTGACGTAATGGATAGGCAAATTGACGTATGACGTCATCTAGCGACAGGCATCTAGCCATCTAAAGCGGGTATTAAATTGGATGTGTGGAAGGTTTAATCATTTTTTGTTCCTGTTTCCAAGTTTACAGATAGATGGCTAATGCGTGTGCCATTGATATGTTCACTGTTCATGTAAATTGTTTAATAAACGCTTTTTTTGAGTCTCTTCATTAGTTTTGTTTTTCCTGTAAATGATTCAATAAATACCGTACCGTGCCATTCATACCGAGGTATTACCGTACCGTGAAGTTTTGGTACCGTTACATCCCTAGTTGTTATAAATGAAATGAATATGTTTATAGCAAGATTTGAAGAACTATTTGAATTTTATGTCTCACTATTTATTCATTTTCATTTGTATGCACCACTATATAAACAATAGAAATATTTTTCCACATTATTATTTCTGAATTGTGTAAACATATACAGCATATACCATGTATAGGTTTCTTTGAACATTTTTTTTTTTCGAATTGTTATTCAGATCTTCAAATCTCATTCTCCCTGTCCCCTATTTTTCATCAACTTCCTCAGGTGACGTTCGCCAAGGGTCGTGACTACCTGAAACACATAATGGACATGCATAAGGAAAAAGGTTACAACTGCACCATGTGTAACCGGCGTTTTGCTCTGAAGGCCACTTACAACGCTCACCTGGTCATCCACCGAGACCACCTGCCTGATCCTGCAGTGCAGAAGTGAGACAGCTTTTACAAACAGACGGTAACCTCATGAGGTTTCTGTTTGTAGCTGAGTTAAACTCCACTACTTTCTTGGCAGATATATTCATCCGTGTGACATGTGCGGACGGATTTTTAACAGCATCGGCAACCTGGAGAGGCACAAAATCATCCACACAGGTGAGTCTAGTATTACACAGGTAGAAATTGATTTTATATGCGAGGCTTAGTTAAAATGCTAAATCCACTCGCCATCCCAGGAGTAAAAAGCCATTGCTGTGATCAGTGTGGAAAGTCTTTCGCCAGGAAAGACATGCTGAAGGAACATCTAAGGGTCCACGACAATGTCAGAGACTTCCTGTGTGCAGAATGTGGAAAAGGTATGGACACTTATCCAATAATTACATATGTTGCCTGATGATAAGCATAAATGATTCCAAAAGCATTAGATGTGTGTGATAAGTACATATATTTGTGTTTCCCAGGTATGAAGACAAAACACGCTCTACGGCATCACATGAAGCTTCACAAAGGAATTAAAGAATACGAATGCAAAGAGTGTAACCGCAAATTTGCCCAGAAAGTTAACATGCTGAAGCATTACAAAAGACATACAGGTCAGCAACATTCTAGACATGTACTCTGTTGGTACATATGATAGGTTTTGCAAAACAAGAATAAATATAATGTATTACTTCAGGCACAAAGGACTTTATGTGTGAACTGTGCGGGAAGACGTTTAGTGAGAGAAACACAATGGAGACGCACAAGCTTATTCATACA
Source organism: Enteromius unitaeniatus (assembly GCA_032359435.1). Lineage (NCBI taxonomy): Eukaryota > Metazoa > Chordata > Actinopteri > Cypriniformes > Cyprinidae > Enteromius > Enteromius unitaeniatus. The sequence continues at coordinate 37,867 of JAUMHI010000176.1, read as the reverse complement.
GGTACGGTTCACTGAAATATTCTAGAGTTTGGTATAGTTACAGATAAACAGCCAGATGTTTACTCTGATCTGTTTCTCATTTGTAGTTGGAAAGACATTTTCTTGCGCCGTCTGTGATAAGAAGTATGTGACGCAGTATATGCTGCAGAAACACATGCAGCTCACCCATGAGAAGGTGGAGGCTCAGAGCTGTCATCTGTGTGGCACCAAAGTCTCCACACGAGCCTCCATGAACCGCCACATGCGCCGCAAACACCCTGAGGTGAGACACTACCACACGCCTCGAAGGTTAATCACATTAGTGATATGAAGTTGATGTCAATGATAATTAAGATTATGACGTACAAATTATGCATAATGATTATATTTCAATGATTTTATTTAACACACTTGGATGTATGACGAGAGAATAAAATCATAACAAGACAACAGTGACATAGAAGAGGAAAAATGTAGAAAATGTGACATCTGTAAGTCACTTTGGATGAGATGGCTAAATGTATGAATGTAAACAAAAAATGTACATAAAATAATTCAACCATAATTTATGTATTTTTAATGATCAATATTGTTATACATTTAAACCATTTTATACAATCTTTTGTGCATTCTACACATGTAAATGTAATAAACTACATTTTTCAAGTGTTACACTTTTAAATACTGATTTTTCCTCAAATAAGTAATGTATTTGTTTAATAAATGACATTCTGTCTTAATGTGTAAAATAAAACTGTCTGTCACTTTTGACCAATTTAAGGCTCCTTGCTGAAAGAAGTTTTTTTTTTAATCTTTAAAGCTCAAACTTTTGAATGGTAGTCTATCAGTGTCCACAAAAATATCACGCAGCAAAAATAAATATGAGATATATAAAATATATTTTTTGATTGTAATAATATTCCACAATATTATTTTTTTTACTCAGTAAAATAGACTACACTATTTGAATTTTACTTTGTCACTCATATATTTAACATTTCTGAGTTTATGGAAACCTAAGATGTCTAAGTTTCATGTGATCTCAGCAGATTGTGACGGTACGATTGGGTGACTTTGATCTTCAAGAACACTCCACAGTCGACACCTCCACCATCAGTATTTCACAGGTTTGCCTTTTAACAGCTTGTATTTGCGTGCTGATAGACAGAGAAAGAATAGTGTCGCATGAGAGATATGTGTTTTTTCATGATTTGGATTCTCGCTGTTGTTCAGTCCTCTCTGACTCTGGAGAAAGGCTCTCTCTCTGGAGAAAAAGGCTCCAGGAACTCCAATCCCTCAAAGAAGAGGGCAAAACACCTGCCTCACGAGCCTGAGCTGTCGGATTCAGACGAGTACGCTGACTTCACCAGCAAAACCACAGAATTCTCCACCACTGTAGGAGACGAAACCAACTCTGCTGTGCAGAGCATTCAGCAGGTTTGTTCTAATAGAAATGATTTTCAAGCAATTATGCCTAGTCAACATAAAATTCAAACATATTTATTTTGTTAATGCACAATTTTCACAATTGCTTTTTAAAACGTAATTCAAATTCTGTGCTATGTCACTAAAAATGTAAATTCATATTTTAAACAACTAGTTAAGATTTATTATTATTTTGTTATCATTTTTTAGTTTGTTATATTATTTCTTTGTTGTTATTTTTATATTATTTTGTCTACATAAATAACAAATTAAACCCTGAACTAATTTTTTTTAAATGCTACAAGTGAAATTTGTGTATCTCAAGATAATGTACAGTATAAAAATCTAAATTACTTTTAATATTTGCTAAAGATTACATTTAATTTATTTAATTTAATTTATTGCATTTAAAAATAAACTTTATTAACTTCCAAAAAGCACATCCCTGGTCATATTGAGCATGATTCTTTCTAAAATTCAATTACCGATTTGAAACTTCTGATGATGTAATGGCTGAAACTGATGATTGGCAGATAACACAATTCGATTTTACCAAATAAGCTATAAATTAAACACTCAGAGATATATTTTAAGGTAACTTAGGTGTTGTAACTTAACAATTTACAGTCAAAAATGTGTATTCATTTTGAGATTACACATTACAGATTTACGAAAGATTAAACATTTAATAAAGTTATTGATCTAAAATGTAATTAAATGTATTGCGTTAATACATAAATCTCTAATATCGGTCAGTGTATGTACTGTTTGGCTAGACCAAAGCGGTTCCTAATTGATAAGATCTGTTTAATGGGCAAATATTTTGTAAAGTAAAATGGGATGTGAAATCCATTCCATTACGTTAAATCCAATTTTGACTGCGAGTGTTGTTTCACTCGATTATATTAAATAATCTCCACTGTTGAATGCACACACATAGGTGGTAGTGCTGGCTGATCCCAACGCCCCTCAAGCCCCCTCCAGCTCGGTCAGTTTGACCAACATCACCGTGACCCCCATCTCCACACCCGCTCCTGCACAGTTCAGCAACCTGCAGCCCGTCGCTGTTGGCCACCTGGCTCCAAGCGATCGCCCTCTTACCCTGGACAGCTCCATCCTCACTGTGACATTCGATGCTGTCAGCGGCTCGGCGATGCTCCACAACCGACCAGCCGAACTCCAGCCAGAGGCGGTGGGATCCACGGGGGCCGCTGCTTCACAGCCGGTTGCGCATTTCATCAACCTCACTACCTTCGTCAACCCGATCTCCCACCAGCTGGAGCAGCCCGCTCTAACCTGGAGGCCCGTCGCTTCGACAGACGGAGCTCATGCGACAACCATAGACGAAACCCAGACAGACTCTCAGGCCCCTCCAGAACAGCCACAAACACTGCCAGAACAAAGGCATCAGATTCAGCCGCAAGTCACAGGACCTTCCCAACAACAGACCGCCGCAGCACCACAGATGTTCAGCTACTGAGAAATTAGGTATATGATATAATTTATAGCTAAGGTCCAATTTTGGAAGTTGGTTGAGAGTTAAGACCAATATGGTTTTGTTATTAATTGAGCACTTCTTGTTAAAAGTGTGACTGTGACTATAAGGGCAGTGCAAGTCTTTTGTTTGAATTTATTACAAATCAGTGGATAATTTCAACAAATTAATAAAGATCCTGGAGGTGATTATCTCCTTGTTTTTTAGTTGTTGTTTTTTTTTTTAAATGAATGCATGAATTGTCTGATTATGATTTAAGAGGAAGTGGGGACCTTAGTTTTTTTAAATAATAACTCAGATTATATTTGTTGTATGATGTTATGGTGTTAGCACCTGTGGATTGATGATGTCAAAAAAATGAACTGATACATGAATCGATAGAAATGTCATACATGGATAGATTGTATTGTAAGTGCTAACTGGAAATATTTTCTATTTTTTTGTTTCCTTTTTTTTTTTAAATGGGTTGGCCTTCTAATATATGCATGTATGGACTCGTCTTTGAGGTTTTGTATTTGTTAAACTTGTATTAATGGATAGACTACACTTCATACACACACACACACACACACATATATATATATATATATATATATATGAGTGATTCTATAATTGGGGGTACATTTGGTGTCCCTGCAAAAATAAAGTCATTATTTTTTTTTCAAATGGCTATATTTTTCATTAATTAAATTTATTTATAATTGTTCTTTACTAATTGTTATGAATTACAAGATGTTACAGTTCATAACAGAACTTTATATTTATTTTTAAATATGTTCATAAATCTTATGTCAACTCTCTCAGAAATGTGTAAGTTACAGCAAATGATGTCACTTTCACTTATTTATTAGATCTGAAGCACTGAAAAGTATCTGTGCTCTCTTTGAGAAAATATTTTCTCACCAAGAGTTACAGTGCCCTCCACTAATATTGGCACCCTTGGTAAATCTGAGCAAAGCTGGCTGTGAAAATAAATCTGCATTGTTT
>JAUMHI010000176.1:0-33881 GCA_032359435.1 Enteromius unitaeniatus | reverse complement strand
GTACCCGGTGGGGTCTTCTGCTGTTGTAGCCCATCCGCCTCAAGGTTGTGCGTGTTGTGGCTTCACAAATGCTTTGCGGCATACCTCGGTTGTAACGAGTGGTTATTTCAGTCAAAGTTGCTCTCAGTTGAATCAGTCGGCTCATTCTCCTCTGACCTCTAGCTTCAACAAGGCATTTTCTCCCACAGGATTGCTGCATACTGGATGTTTTTCCCTTTTCACACCATTCTTTGTAAACCCTAGAAATAATTGTGCGTGAAATTCCCAGTAACTGAGCAGATAGTGAAATACTCAGACCGGCCCGTCTAGCACCAACAACCATGCCACGCTCCAAATTGCTTAAATCATCTTTCTTTCCCATTCTGACATTCAGTTTGGAGTTCAGGAGATTGTCTTGAGCAGGACCACCTAAATGCATTGAAGCAACTGCCATGTGATTGGTTGATTAGATAATTGCATTAATAAGAAACCGTGTTTGTAATTATCCTTTAGGTGAGTGTATATCTATGATTGTTAGACCCTTTGAAATAATACAAACCATTTGGCGAAGTGATATGTAACTGTGATGCGGTCAAAGAGCTGCTTGAAAATAATTGTACACCTTTAGAATGTTCGTCAGCCAATCAGATTCAAGCATTCAACGGCCCCGTAGTATAAATAAATGTACGTTTTTGTATAAGTTTGTTTTTAAAATGTATTTAAAAACTAGATGTCTAACACTTTAAATATAGGCTATTTCTTTATATTTTTGGGGTGAAATGTGAGATGTATCTGTATTGAAGTGCAGTATTGTCTGCGAGGCCGTCTGCGCCTGCTGCTGCTGTCTGGTCTGTGCGGTGCCAGCTCGGTGCTGTGTGAGAATAAGCCCGGCAGTGTTTATGTGGATGAGTGCGTGTTGGCTCAGATTCTGTCCTCCTCCAGCACCTGACTGCCAACACTCACGGCCTCCCGCATCCACTTCAGTCTCCAGCCGTCACTGATGCTGTCCTCATCACAATAACCTACCTGGTTTAGGTCTGTAAATCTTTAGCTAGCGATTCCATTAATGCTGGGATCTGTTTTTGTAGGAAAGTGTTGTACGCTAAGTACATAGTTTTAATTTACTGCGCATCCAGAGAGCCCGACACTTAATCCTGTTCTTAGCACAATTCATCAGCTTCAATCTGGACCACTCTACCGGGAAAATACAGTTTACATTTCAGCTCAAATAAACTTTTTTCAGGTTACAGGAATTTTTTTAGACACAACAGCACTCAGAAAAAAGGTACACAAGTTGGTGGTACCTTTTAAAAAGCTACCCTATTGTACGTCTTATATATATGTTAGATATGATCCTTACTGATTTTTTTTTTAATCAAATGTAACTTGGATGTATTTTCATTGATTGAAATTGGAGGGTAAATTATATTTTTTAAATATATAGTTTCTAAATCTATTTTCAACAATATATAACAACTCAGCATATATGTATGTATGTGTGTATATATATATATATATATATATGGGTTGGCATTAGTCTTAGATAAACCTGCTTAGTTAATGGGTTAAAAAAAAAACTTGCGTTAAGAAATACACTGCATACATATTTTGTTTTGCGTAACAATTACGTAAACTACATACAACAGGCACAGCTCTTATGAAGTTCAGCAGGGAATACTTAGGAAGTTCTCTAGCTTAAAAAAAAAAATCCATTAATAATTTAGGAACGATTAAAGTTTAATATACAGCACCACACAGAAGAGATTATGAAGTTTTATTTTTTATTTATACATTTTTATTATATATATTATACACATAACATAAAGAGTTAAGATTCAGATGTCTCTAAGTGCCTTTGGAAATGTTCTAAAATTAGCAATTTTCTCAGACTTCTATGTGTATTTAAGTTCTAAGCTATTTCACTTTAATGGCAATGAAAAAGAAAACCTATTCATTGCCATTAAAGTGGAACCACTGAAGCTACACACGAGCCTGGTAAACAGCACTTAAAGGCTAATGCAACCGAACTGTTTATGTGTGTGTGTGTGTATGTGTGTGTTTATATATATATATATATATATATATATATATACTTGACATTATTTTAGAAGACTATATAATAGTAAAATAATACATTTATTTTTAAGTGTGTATGTGTATATATATAATATATATGTATGTGCATGCATTTTTTTAATTTAGATTTATTATTATTATTAATATTATTATACAGTCTCTTTTAAAATAATGTCAAGTAACAAAAGTGCTTTACAAGCGGGTGACACAACATTGTATATGTGACATGGGCTCACGCTTCTGTCACCACAGGAAGTGCAAGTAGCTTTATTAAAAGGCAGCTTGTTCAATTAAATTGTCGTGTGTTATTGCCAGGGTCTGACAGGTGGAGGCCGGAGACTATAATTACACGTCCTGGCTCAGAAAGCCTTTAGGGGTCACAACAGGTCCTGTGTGTGACGGCATTGCAGTAAGGACTCACTCAGTTCTCAGAACACTAACAGAAATCAACAGGAACTGACACTACGAGTGCTTATCTGTAACAGTTCAGGGGTCATGAACTGCCTTTTTAAAATGACTTTGTACTGTTCTGAGGTCCACTTGTAATTTGATCAAGATTTTGACATTAAATTTTCTGTCCTGTTTTTAACCCCTCTCATCAGAACTTTGATCCACTCTTTCCTAATGTTGGCACTGCACAGAGTTTTGCTCTCTTCTGAGCCATCTTTATCTTCTGGTGTCTGCGTAGACCTGCATTCACTTCTTATGTGTGTGAATCAGTGGGCGGGGCTAAACAGGCAGCGATGCAGAAGCAGGTGTTGATCTTCGGCATATATATATATATATATATATATGAAATGAGAGTTGAGAGTAAACCAGAATTAGAATTCTCAAGATTCAATTTTTCCAGAATTCTGACAAAATCTTAAATTCTAATCTTAAATTCAGAAGTATTTTTTTTTTCTCCTCCACTAAAATAAAACACGATTGCAATTTTTGTCTCACAATTCAGACTTAGAAAAAGTCCTAATTAAATTTGTAAAAATAACATGTATCCTGTCACTTCCAAACCAAACAGCTTTCTGCCAATATGGCAAACTTTGGTTGAGAAACCATTGCAAAAGTTTTGTCTGGAAATCTTAAGCCCTCATGCAAAATGAATGATTATGTGATTACTATTGAAATGGCTGGATTTTGCCTGGGAAAATTGGCTGTAATAAGAGTCGCTTTTTTGTGAATTAGCTGTGATTGTTGTTGCATGTAAGCACTGAACACTTTAATTTATATGTCATATCTTTAACTACTTCCATCTGGAATGATATTTGATGAAACCGCACACACAAAGTTAAGACTGTCGCAAAAGATGACTTAATTGAAAAATATTGAAGCATGTTTTTGCCCATTGGCATCCCACGCCTTATATAAAATGTAGCTATAGGTTTTACAGAATTGAACCAGCACGTCAGAAAAAATAAAACCTTTTTGTTTCTAAAGTCTAAAACGTGAAGCTCGGCTATTTAAACAATGAACGTGACGTAATAAATTACAACATCGCTGTGTTCACTTGTTCCTGTTTAAAATCTGACTGACTTCCTGCTCACCTGGTTACTAATAAAAATTGGACCCAAGTATACTGATTAATCAAAAGTCGTCACACAGTTTATACTCCCATCAATCACTGACCAGACCATAACACTATTGTGCATCCTATTTAAAAAAAGCACAAACACAAAAGCTCTGAGAATACAGTAGTGGTTTCTCATCAACACAGGTTTAATAGAATACAGTGATAACCATCAGTAACATAGGTTTCTTTTTTTAAGATACGTTTGTTTTTCCCCTCTAAATGGTCTGGAAAACCCTTCCTCAGCTTTGCTTTAGAGAAGACGGGCCCTTTGAAGAGCTCTCTTCACTCATGGCTTGCGTAGGTTCATTATTGCTAGCAGAAAAAGAGCAGTACTGAACAGTACATGGACAAAAGCAGTGACAGCAAGTGAGGAGGGCTAACCGTCATGAAAGCTCGAGAGCGAGCCCTCGACGCAGAAACTATCACTAACAGGGGAAACGCTGAGTCTAACAGTCAGTCCACAGGGGGCCAAGGCTCAAGAGTACGTGAGATGTCCTTCACTGAAACGAACCGTCCGAAAACTTTGGTCCTTTGACTCATTACCACTCTGTGAATAAACAAGAGCCTGTGACTATATTACAGACGCCCAGCGCTGCATCTGTTAGACTTCGCGCGCATCCAAGTAGTTTTCAAGTACGTACTTCAGTGAGAAGGGAGCGGGGCCAAGGGTTACTGAAAAGCGTTACAGACTTCTGTATCCATCTGAGTTATCAGTGGTGATTAAAATAGCACATTTAGAAGACAGACGTCACATACACATCCCAAATGTTACGCGCACTCACGCACACGCTCAAAACACACATACGTGTATACAATATATGTAAGTTACTACACTTCCGATATATAATTTGTGCCCCGTACGAGGTGCTAGAGGAATGATCGTGAGGGGGGAGATTGTACATCATGGTGAGGACGAAAGGGGAAGGTTATCTCTGAATCTACGCGGTGTATATCATCTCGAGCGCAGCTTGGAGTCCGTGTCCTGTGAGCTGCACTCATCCATCTCTGGTCATCAATCCCATCTCGAAGGCCGTGAGGGAAGATTTTCCGCTTCTAGTACAGATCTAGGATTTACGAGGCAGGGCAGCCGGTGGCTTGCTTAGAAACTTCCACAAAGGGTAGGAAATCCGGTGGCGAATCTCATAATGGACGGTAGAGTGCTTACATACATTCGGGACAGTCTGGGCGTCTTTTAATGCGGGTAAAAGTTTAATTGATCCAGCTCCATGTTTCTGTTTGAAGGGTTCCTCTTACAGTACATTCAATATCTGGATGTACATTCTGGACCAGTTAAAATGCACCATAGCAGATCAACTTCCCATTCAAGCCCCTTGGTTTTCTGACAGGAGAGCTCGGATGGTGTTAGGCTCAGGCTTTATGTGGGTGAATTTCATGGTTGGAGGCGCGGATGAAGGAAGCTTGCATGACAACACACAAGTGATGGACGTTTCTGAGATTTCAGGATTCCCCCATTCATTTAGATATGACTTAAGCTGCGTCCCAAATGACACACCATGCACTCATACACTCAACCATGTAGTTTATTAATTATATATTAAGGTTATTTTGTCATTGATATTCAGAGTCTGGTAATAACAGCCTAGTTAAAACTGCAACAGCATTGGCTGGAATGTTGAGTTCAACATCCCACACATCATCCGGGTATTTAAAGTGCAGTTTTCATTTTGGGAATTTTCAGTGTGAACACACTGTGCGCACTATTACTACAAAGCATCATCGAATAGTGCACACGTATGAGATTTGGGACGCATCTTTTGAGCTGCCCGCAGGCATTGCAAATATGACGGCTGAGTGAATGGCCCAAACGGACTTTCTTTAAAAGGGACTGTGATATGACTTTGGTCAGAAGGGTGGCGATCTTAATTACTATGTGAAGATTATAGTGTGAATAATCGCTAATGTTTACAATGGTAAATAATTTTAAATGCATATCCTTTTTAAATATGACTTTAAAGTTTGAATAGCTGGAAACCTTTTTGTTTAACATTTTGTTATTGAAGCAGTTCTTCATTCCAAATATTTATTTGAGCGGTAAAGTTCTTTAAATTAGCTTAAAGATTGAATATAATGGCACTGACAAGTTGGTAAGAGATTTGATCACACTGGTCTCAGGCTAAGGTGATTCAATTCATACTTTTGAGACATTGTGACAGTTGCTTCATAGTTCTTTCATGATGAGGTTCTCAAATGAGGCAAAATTATTTTCTGTGTTAATTGCTGAAGCTTAATCAAGACAAAAAGGAAAATGAACATTCTCATAGCATTTACACACCCTTCTGTCATTCCAAAACTATGACCTTTTTCCTTTTGGATAAAAGAACTACAATTTTAAAATATCTTGTTTTGTCCCTACAATATAAGCCAACAGTAACTGTTACCAATAATCTTCCAAAAATCCATTTAAGTGAGTAAAAGATAACAGAGTTGTCATTTTTGGGTGAACTAACCCAAAATATTCTTTCTTGTCCCTTTCAGGCACAGAACCTCAGAAAGTAGTTACTTCTATATATGATGACAAGATATCAGTGACAGAGAAATGATGAGTCCCTCGCTGTATTCTGCTTAAATTGACAGTACTGCTTAAATGGTACGGTCTATGTACCATTTAAAAATGGCAACTCCTAACCTTAACTGTTGCATCCATTTCTAAAAAAAAAAAAAAAAAAGTGGTAGAGCGATTGGATTTACTCTAAATCCAGTTTCCAACCTGTCAAAAACAGGCCCTTGTTGAAGATAATAATAAAGGCACATATTGTGCTGCTGAAACTGAACTATCCATGTCCTCAACACTTGAGGGGCACTTCAAACTATGAGCATCTCCTGTCAGCCTCAAGCAAACCTCTCGGGCTACGTTTACACATCACATACAAGCTCAAATCTGACAATTAATTGAATCCTTATCCAACTTGCCAATATAAAGATTGATAAGAAGCATTTGGCCAAACATATTAGTTTTGAATGGGAAGTGAATAATCTCTCTACAACAAGCTCTTGTAGATGAAGCACTGTTTAGGTAGCGTCTCCTGATGAATGCTCATTTTCTTCTTTGGTTTTGAAATTGAAAGTGTATTTAGAATATATACTGCATCTAAATTTGATCTGACATGTTTTTTCACCAAGGCAATGATTGGAAAAGCAACAGGTGTTTTCTGTCAGTGGGTTATGTTATGTTATTTGTATTTAGCATCACCAAAGGGTGGCTAGAAATGCGGTGAATGTGCAAACGCTTCGATGTGGCAGCCGCCCAAAACCAGCCCAGCACTTTCCACAAATAGAATACAAAATAGAGCCTCTTAAAAATCAAATAATATTTTCGTTCTTTCAACGAATGTAAAAGTGGCACTTATACTTCAGAAAATGATGATCGTCAGCCTAACTAGGTCAAACAAATTTTTGTTAAGTTTAGCAATTTTGTTATTTCATATCAATTAATAAAAATAAACATTAAAATTAAACTCACTATATTATTAAAATATTATTTTAATATAAATAAATTTGTGGAAAGCGCCATCAGTGGTTTTAGATAAATGGAGACGTATAACAAAACAAACAAGGTAACACGTGGGGTCATAATCAGCGCATACAGCATGTGTGTTAATTACAAAGACACACATGAATATGATGCCACTCATCTCTTAATGACTCATCACAGCTAGGTCATAATTATGCCTGAGCTGCAATTTATAGACAAATCTTAAGCTGTAATTTATAGACATCGTTACATCCTCAAGTATCCAGTTCATACAATAAGTATATGCTTTCAGAGAAAAAAGGAAATCACTAATTTTAGAGGTCTATGATGTCAGTTCCTCTGAAGACGGCTTCAATAACCAAAAGCTGTATCACGTCTCTCGCATCAAACACCAGATATAAGACATAAGATCTGCATGATTCTACATTGGGTTTGTCTGGAGCTTCACTTCTGTGTGTGTGTGTGTGAGAACAGATGATAACACACAAATAATTCTGAACCAGAGAGTGGGTTATGAGGATGAGGAGGAAGCTGGCTAAGAGTGGTGAAGGATTCTGATAGGCTGGCTCATATAAGATGAGAGTGGAAAAAGCTTTTAAAAGCAATGTAGGAACTTATATGTTTGATTGTGTTTCTGTTCCAGAGCCCAGTGAGTTGCCTCGCTGCCTGCTCCCTACATAGACAGCCATCTGTGGAACCTCACAATAGACTCATTTGAACCCTCTATAGAGGCAGCAACACCAATAACAATTAACAAAAGGAATTTATTAGGGTTTGCTGTCATGATGCTGAGCTTATTTTCATCATGGAACAATACATTTTAATTGACTTTTTTTTATTCTAAATGTACAGAATTCTGAGTTTACATTTCACAAATTTTATTAAATTTTTTTGTTCTGAATTTTGAGTTTACATCTCACCATGTTCTGTTAGGCTATTTACACTAGTGTGTTTTAAAATACAACTTTTGCCTGTCATTTACACTACTGCAGCATTTTCGACCCTTGATAACTTTTCGAAAAATATGCAGACGTTTCAGAGTAAACGGACCAAAACGGGGAGTGTAAACAAAAACATCATGCTTCTTGTTGTACCTGCATAAATGGCCATGTGGCAGTGAAAACGCAAGTGTAGATATGGATCACTTTAAAATGTAAATGCATTAGTGTAAACAGGGCCTCAGAATTCTAAGTTTACTTCTTGCACGCATTTAGAATTTTTACATTCCGCAATTTTCTTCTGAATTCGAACTTTACATCTAACAGTTCTGAGTGAACTCTGCACGTGTATGTGGTTATGTGATTTATGCGTGTAAAAATACAGGGAAAATATGACAGAATTATGAGTTGTATATTCTGAATTCCCAAACAAGTCAGGACTGTGAGAGGTTAAATTGGAAAAAAGTTCAAGGTTATAACGTAAGAAAAATTGCCTGAATTTTAGGACATAACTAATTTTTATTCCATGGCAGAGATAAACTTCCACGCTGATAAGCATAAATTTAAATAATACATAAAAATATTGGGTGAAACAGATTTAAACTATAGATTTTTATTCTCTTTTTCTGCACAAAGCACACATGTGCTACTGCCTTAAAATTTGTCCAATACAAGGTGACTAAAAGGTCCCTCAAAATGAAGGCTGCTCACTAGGTTTTGGAACAGAGTAAGCATGTGTCCATGTCATGTGTTGTGTGAAATGAGCGTGTTTTAGCTTCAGGGACAGAGGGCGGCATGATGGGGCAAGGAAGTTGTGGATTAGACCCTTTTGCTGTGGGTTACATGGGGAAAGGCTATCCCAGGCTTCCTCTCTGGAGAGCGGAGAGGATAGGGCATGCTAGGGAAGCAGCTCAGAGGACCGTGCCTTTCTCTAGCCCTCCGGATCAGGCGCTGTGATTCCCTCCTCAGCGGCATGACCTCCAGCCGCCTCTTCCTCCGGCCCTCCTGAGGGAAGAGAGCAGCAGCCACCTCCAACAATTGTCCATCTGAGGTGGTCTGCGTGTAGGAGGGCACTCTGGGTTTAGGCTGGGGCTTTTGCCTGTATCCAAAGTAGCCGTATTCTTGGTAGGGGCGCCAGGCCGCGCCGGCCCCACTGTAAGGGGGTATGAGGTCTGGCATGACGGTTCTCGTCGGAGGGAGGCTGGATGAAGCTGGGAGCCTGAAGCACCCAGTCTCTGCACGCAGGTCCGGCCCCATGATGCTCAGACTTGTTCTGTCCGTAAACGAATCCATGCGGTCTTCGTAGGCCAGGTCGGCCGGTGCTGAGCACTGCTGGAGAGGCCAACCGCCCCGGTTCTTTCCTCCATTCTCTGCCCCTCCGTCTTGACACACCAGCTCACTCTGTAAGGACTCCACTTCCTCTTCCTCCTGTCCTGCATCCTCCACCGGCTCCTCTTCCTGCTCCTCTTCCGGTTCATCTGACGGTGGGGGCAAACGGGGGTCCCTGAGAAACACCACGATGACCGTAATATTGTCGCTGGACCCCGCGTCTCGGGCAGAGGCCACTAGCTTGTGGGCCACCATGGCGGTGTCCCCGTTGTTCTCCTGCAAGTGGTCGGTGACGACTCGCACAGCTTCTTCTGGATTCACTGTGTCATAGAAGCCGTCGCATGCCAGGATTAAGTAGTCCTCACTGCCGTCCAGGTTGAAGGTAGTGCAGTCAGCATCTCCACAGATATAGGGCTTGTGTTCTGAATCGCCTGTACATACAAAAAAAAAAAATCTAAGTCAGTCAACAGAAAGTAAATTTTTTTTTTAGGTTCTGATGTTCATTAATGTTTATTTTGTGCTTTTAGTAAATATAAAAAAAAGATGATCAATTCAGTTTCTACTAAAATTTAGGTGCTACTGTGATTTGTCACAACACTATTCTTTGCAAAGTGTCAATTCCTTATTGTTAAATATATTATAAAATTAATATATATTATATTATATTATTAAAATTCTTATAAAATAAAAAAAAAGTCATTGTAACAAATACTAGATTTTAAATACAATTGTAGTAAAAACTTTTCACACAAATATTTTCACACATTTTTTTAATTATTTTTTTTGTATTTTTTTTAAGTATTTTAAAAATTAAAATCACCAAATCCAAAATATATAAATCTTTGGGTTTTTTTTAAATATAGCAAATGACAAGTAAAAATAATGCCATAATGCAAAAAAGTGTTCAAATATACTTCAATATTTTAGTTAGAATTTAATAATAGAATTTCTTAATTGCTTTTTTTAGTAAAATATGAGTTTTAGGACATGTTCTGGACTTGTTTCATGTTTGTAAAAGACCAATTGCCTAGGCTATGGCAGAATTAGCCTCACTTGTCCTGTTTATGAATCAAGAGCTTTAAGGGAATTAAATGTTAGCCTGACAGGATTATCTGACAGATTAGCCATCAGCATTTAGGGAGTGAAATGGTTCCTGGGCAGGAAGTCGTGGAAACACTGCCTAAGGATTTTGCAGGAGGTCAGTCTTTGTTATTGCAGCAACGCTCATTAGGCTGAAAGCCATAATCTTACCTGGCTAATATACATACTGTAAAGTATACTGATACATTATCAATGATTTATTGTGGTGATGAAGTTTGTACACTTTTGTACAGCTGGTCTGAATACACAAGTTCTGAAACAGAACAGTGAGTTAAGTTTTGACAATAATAAATACTGTTTTTCAAACGTACACAGACGCAGCTACTGATTTAGACCAAGTGGAAGCTGCACAATCTGGTTACATTAATTAAATTGAGTCGATGCCAGTGTTTGCTTTCTAAAACATTGTCTCCTTCATACTCAAAGCTTTGGTGTGATGATAAAGAGTTTTTGTGCTGTGGCCTGTACATCCTCTTCTAAAAATATGCACCCACTGACCTTTAGTTCACTTTAACTTGCAAAAGATTGTGCCTAAATAAGCGAACATCCTGAACGAGCACAAAAGCAAAGGCTTTCACAACCATGTTAAGGCATTTTTACCTCTCTTCTTATGCCTTTGGCGCAACCACTTGGATTTTAGAAGAAATATTCTCTATAAAGCTGCTACATGCATTGAGTAAAAGCGCTTAACTGATTTAAGTAGGCCTTCACAATATTTTCCTCACAAAATGTTTGCTAGGAATACAATCAAGGGTCAATTTAGGGTGTTAAATTATATTTTGTATATTCTAATGTCCCTTACCGATGGCTCTTGACACGGACAGACTGCCGTTCACCCTCCATGTGCCGAACCAGATTACACACCCACCCAGAGCCTCAATCCTCTTTTTCTCATCCTATACAAACACACAAACAAACAAACAAACAATATGGTCAAGAGTGGTCAGTAACCATAACAGTAGTAACAATAGTAACAATAGTATCATGTTCAGTTCTGTATCAATTAGTGAAAGTCTAATTGGCTGGACTGTGACTTACATACAGTTTCATTATATAGATAACGCTCCAAAGACTCTGCTCAACAGATCCACTCTTGGGAGTGTGTTATGTAACGCAGCTTTACTGTCATGTGATATTTGTCAATTAAATGGACTTGGCTAAAGGACATCCCACACAAAGCGCTCGACTGAGATAAAAATGAAGGTCATTTGTAACAATTTAGGACCAATCTAAGACAATCTTCAAATTAATCAATTAAATTCAATTAAACAAAAAATTGTATAATATTTTGTTATATATATATATATATATATATATATATATAATTTTTTTTTTTTTTTAAATAATAATTATTGTTTTTTGGCATATGGACTTGGAACAGCTAACTATTTTATACCGGTCTCCCACTATTATAAATAATTAAATTCAATTATATGAAACGTAAAAAAAAATAAAATAATAATAATTAAAATATATGTTTAAAATAAATAATATAAAATTTTAAATAATAATATTAGTAGTTTTTGACTATTTGACTACAGTTGACTATTTTATACTAGTCTCCAACACATTTTTTTTTTAACTTGAATTAAAATAAATAAAATGATGTTAAACAATTTCATTAATATTAATATAATTAGAAATATCTTTTGAGTGTCCAGTCATTCATACCTCTCTGTCTGGTTTGTGTGGTTTCATCAGCTCCACCGGCTGACCTCTCTTGACCATCATGACCTGTGAGTCCCCCAGCCAGGCCACGTACAGTGTGCGACCCCTCAGAAAGGTCACGACCCCTGTGGTGCCACAGCGCAGGTTCTGTTCCAGAGATATGGATGCATACAGACATCGTCAATGCAAAAACAGCTGATATGAGCATCTTAATGTCTGACATTGTTTGTAGGGTAGGATCTCACCTCACGTGATGCCTTCTGTATGAAGCGCTCATCTGTCAGTTTGAAGGAGTGACACAGAGCCTCTCCAGGGTCTTGACTGAACATTTCCTGTCTGACCAGGTTTACGTGCAGGTGATTGGCAGCGTAGATGGCAGCATCCACTCCGCCGTGACCATCAAACACAGCAAAAAAAGCCTGCTCTTCCTGATCCTAAACACATATACTTTTCTTTTAGTTGTACCTCATGAAATGACTGTGACAATCATAAAACAATTCATCTTTCATTTCATTGATGATTCAAAGCATTTTCTTATAGCACAATTGATATAGAATTTTCACTGTTGTTATTCAGAAAATAGCTTATTGCCACATAAAAGACCTTATAATCCATTCTTAATTGAAATAAATCCCTGTAAATTTCTCTGAATCCGTGCGAAACAGAAAACAAAAACATGCCAACCTCTGGCATCCAATAGATCAGAAGCTGTTCGCAAATGAACTGCAGTCAACATAGCTAAATGAAATATTACACATGAGAAATATATGCAAATGAAATGTTGGCGCTTTCTCTTGTTGATCGGTTTTAATTATCAGCAGCTTACGAATTATTAAAAGGCTTAGTTCTGTAGCAGAGCTGGTCAAACGGGATAAGCTCTCACTGGTATAAATAATGATTTCATTACGGAAGAATCCCTGAGCTGCCATTACTGTGACACTGTGTCCACGCTGCACCACAGCGCTTCAGACTACATCAAATACTCACATTTAGTTTAGGCTTTTATGACACGTGGCTGTATTCAACAACTATTTTGAATTTGATTCATTTGTTCTTTCTTTCATTGATCAGTTAATACAATATTCCACATCTTGTCCAATGCAAGCAATCCTCTGCTCTTACTCCGTTTAACTGTAGCCACGAAATAAATTTTTTCACCTACAAGGCAACAAAACATGATTAAGGACGTATGTAAAAAATAAATAAGTAAATAAACTAGTACTGTAAATTAATTGCATCCAAAATCTATATTTTTTGTTTACACAATATATGTATGTCTACCTATATATTTTTATGTACATATAAATAAATACATAGTTTTGAAAATATATACATGTATTTACAAGTATATTTTTACACATAAATAAAATTATATATATAAATAATAAATAAATAAATGTATTTATATTATTAATAAATTTTTTATTAATAAAATAATAAATAAATAAATATATTTATTTATATATATATATATATATATATATATCGATGTAAAAGTCACTATTTAAAATAGATTATACATCAGGCAATAGTTTGTATTATGTGACAAGCGTAATTGTTTTTGTCCTTTAACATTTTTATAGATTTTTTTTATTGTCTACTCCAAACTGTGGTCCTCGGTATGCATTATTTAATGATAATGGGAGTGTTCTAGTTTTGTCATGTTGCTCATGTGGAACAGCACTGATGTGGAACAACAACTGTTTGTTTCTCTCTCTCTCTCTCTGTGTAAATGCACTGAATGATGTCCACTTATGGCTGGTCTCTGATCCTCTTCTGCCTAAGGCAATGCTAGTGTTCGCCAATAATACCAGTAAAAGCCCAGCATTTAACAAATGGCTAAAAGATGTGAGCGATGAAGAACCAACCCCCAAAGTCTAAGAGTGTGTACTGAGGAAACAGACTGCCATCAGCGCAGAATATTCCCCACAGTCGTGCTTTAGGGAGGGTCTGTTTCATGCCACAGTGTCTGTTCTTATTAGAAGAATAGCCCACACATTTCATCAGAAACATCAAGTAGATCTGGACGTAAGACGGCAAATCTGTCGACACTTATTGTTTTCTGGTGACGGAGCACATTCTTGCTCGACTGGAAATTACACAGGCAATCAGGAAAGAAATTACATAATGCTGTTTCTTCAGGGATGTTAGCTTCAACACAACTCTATCGGTGCTTTTGCATCTACCTTGACTCACATTTGTATGAACTATTTGTTAAAGTGCCAAAAGCTCAGCAGAGGCCTTAAAATGAGTTTCTTATTAAAAGCAATCATGAGCTGCTGACAGCCTTAGTATTCATGGGCTGTTAGATGCTTTAGAATTTGCCTGTGGCTCAGCAGCTTGCACAGATCCTCAGACATACTGAGCCCTGGTGCTCATGTGGCTGCTGCAGGTTTAAACCCATCATGCCACATTTTGAAGTTGAATTTACTGGCATTTGCACAGGTACATTGGCACTCCTGTGTGTTTCACAGAGTCAGCTTTACAGCACATTGTGGTAGTGTTCCATGTTTTAAGACAAATATTTGTCCATGGGTCCATAGAAAGGCGAGACAGAAAGTAACAAAAAGTGACGGGATGGTATACTCCTGATCATATTCTATCATCTTTTCAAAATCAAAAAGTGGATATAAATAAACTTGAGAGAATAACATAGCATAGAAATGATCTCTACATCCATAAAATATAAATAAGACTTATGGGGGGATACTGTTTGACAAATATATAATATATATTGTGTCCTGAGAATTTATATTTGTCTCTAAGACAGCTCTAGGCATGTAAACAGCAATAAATAAATAAAAAATACTGAATCTGAAAAATATTGGATTGTTTATTATAAACTACCAACAAGCCTGCATTAATTTGATCAGAAATACAATAAAACAGTACAAATGTGAAATATTATTGCAATATAATCTAAAATCAATCCTGTGATGCAAAGCTGAATTTTCAACATCATTACTCCAGTCTTCAGTGTCACATAATTCTTTAAAAATCTTTCTAATATGCTGATCGGCTGCTCTGTTGAGCTTCTTAATATAATTTTGTGGAACCAGTGCTAATTTATTTTAGAGATTTTTTAATTTAATACAAATAGTGCTGTCAAATGTAAACAAATAAATAAATATAGTTATTAATTGCAATTAATCCCACCTAATGTTAAAGTTTTTAAATATACTTTTATATTGCAATAATTTCACATTCAATCTCCAAATGAACATAGATTTAACATAAAGACAGGATATTTTAATATTTGTTTAATAATTTAATTCTAAATTAATATAGATGAATCCTTAAAGCTACCAAAGTCTTTTTTTCTTTTGTTCTTTGATGAACAGACATCACAGCATATGATCTATGAGATTATTTGGCTGCTATTGCTTTAAGAGCTGCCGCTGCTGAACACGGCGCATGCTTAGTTTTATTCAGCAGTAATTTAAAAGTTAGTTTATTTGGAACAGTAGGCTATTTGTTTACATTTTTTTTGTATTACAAATCTCTGTACTGTTACTTTTGATCAATTTAATGCATCCATGCTGAATACGAACACTAATTTCTTAAAAACAAAACAACTTCCTGACCCCAGAACAGTAGTGTATAGTCTACTGTTAGTAGATAGTTATATCTGGTGAAGAATAAAAAGTCATTCATAGTCACAATCAAGGCCATACCTGTAGATTGAAAAGTGTGTTGAAGTCAGGAATGACGACGTGTTTGTCTTCCATCTTTCGGCGCATGTTTTTAATAGCGTGGATGGAGGTCTCGTAGTACGGCAAGTGGCGGCGGCGATATGGGAACTCCTTTAGCCAATGACAGCACGTCTCGCATAGTTTATTGAAGATCAGCCGGGCCAGCTTCACCGAATCGATCTCTGCCAAGGCAAATAACATGTTACATGTTACTCAGGCAAACAAAAACACTCTGAGCTGCTTTGATTCAGGATGACTAAGCTGCCATTCTTTCATATGTCAAAACAGTGTAAAAAAAAGAAAAGAAACACATACATGCACCATAAATAAACACACACTGCTGTTTTTTTTCATCACTAAGCCAAACCGATTTGACTGTAATATCGTATTGGAAAAGGAGAGTGCATGAGCTGCTGATTAAATGCACAGTGGAAGCGGAATTGAGGACAGTGGGCAAAAGACACCATCTGCCAACTGAGAAAGAGAGAGAGGAGGTGACTGGTTAATGATGATGGTATTGTTCCAGCTCTGGTCTCTATGGACTAAAACTGACATTTCTTCATTCTGTGAAGTTCTCATCAATATCTCTGAGCACATGCTCTCCCTTTACCACCTGTGATCTATACGCTATTCCTTACGTCCACTTATCAGGTAGTGATACGAAGCATTTAATAGGTAACTGATTGAGTTTTTTGGGTGTTTTCATTTGTGTGTACAGAAAGAATTATTAAAGGGATAGCTTACTTAAAAAAACGTAAAGTCTGTTATCATTTATTCATGTTGTTCTGAACCCACATTCAGGCAGATCAAAACACATCACGTCCGGTCAAATGTCAGATAACACCAACTGCTTCTGATTCTCATGTCTCTCATGGCAGAATACGCCGAATTTGAATTATTTGGAAGTGCGAATAATATTTAAAAGGTCCAATTTCAGAAGTTTTGCTACATATAGTTGCTGCACGGCTGCAGAAGACTTGAAATAAAGCGCATGAAAAATTGCATTAGCATTCATTGTCTGAAAAAGTGCAGCATTAACATCTTAACAACAAAACATCTTCTTTTGTGTTCTACTGCAAAGATAGAAAGTCACACGGGTTTGGAAAGACATGAGGATAAATGGACAGAATTCTTATTTTTAGGTGTACAAAACCATTAAAAGTATCATTGGCAAGCAAGTTATTTGTTTCTCAAGCTCATAAATTGTTGCTGAAAGAGTTTGCATGCCAAGACGTATGGCAAAGTCCCAGATTTGCCTAATGGAGTGTCTGTTTTTTATGACTCTATTTTCAAAGGCTGCATTTTTTGTCTTTGTCTATCAGTCCACCTCAGTACTGCTTCTTACAGATGTATTTTAGCATTGCGTGGACAAAGAGGCCTTTAAGATTGTTTGATGCTTGTAAAAGCAGACATTACATGCTCTTTTTTTTTTCTTCCCTTGGCCTTTTAGATGCGCTCTCTCTCTCTCTCTCTCTCTCTCTCTTTCTTTGTCTTGTCTCCGTGGGCACAGAGTCTAAATTTAATCTGCCATCTCAGGGCTGAGCTGGTGAACAGTATGTACTGGCTTTGCCCTGAGCAGACGTCTGTCTGCCGCCCATTGTACTGATGTCAGTCGTTTCCACTGCTGCGACTTACACTAAACATACTCTCTGCTGCTGGAATGGATCACGTCATGTAGGCCTGTTTAAAAGACTGTACCTCCTGTGAAACCCTTTATCTACTGTCCTAGCTGAGAAAAAGCAGACTGGGCTCAAGTGGAGTTCTCGTGCTCTGACGTATATTTGAACAGTGCTTAAACTCAACACAGATTGCAGTCCATCTGGGCTTTATAAATCTACCGTCCACTCAGAAAAGTGTCTGGGATCAGCGTGCTCTGTGAATGTCTGCGCTAACTCATGACGGCAATAGTTGGATGTGAACCACAGAGAATTATTGCAGCCTTCATGACTTGCCGGAATGATTGCATTCATGAGATCAGTGCACATGAACGCCACCGCAATGTTGTAATTACCAGTGGGGAAACTCTGAATTTTCTTCCAGAGTTGTCGTATGTCTATTAAAGAATTATGGTGGAAACAAATTGCTGTCGGTCACAATTCAGGATGAACTGTAGATTTTTCCTCCAATACTAACAGAAGCAGAATTGTAATCTGTTTGGTAGAATGGGTAAACCGTACTACATTTCCATTCTCTGTGGCAGCACAAGAATGTTAAAAAGACATTAATAAAATATATATAAAAATTCTATGCTATTTTGTCAGCATAAATGGAAAATATATAAATATATACAGCAGTATGAAATGTCACAATATATAAAACAACATATATATATATATATATATATATATATATAAAACTATATATAACCTTTATACATTACAAATAATATACATGTATATATTTTTATAATTAATTTATTAAATCAATATTTGTCT
The DNA here is from genome assembly GCA_032359435.1 of Enteromius unitaeniatus. Lineage (NCBI taxonomy): Eukaryota > Metazoa > Chordata > Actinopteri > Cypriniformes > Cyprinidae > Enteromius > Enteromius unitaeniatus. Next base: position 15,603 of record JAUMHI010000176.1, on the reverse strand, counting down.
AAAACAGATTTTCGACAATAGTATTAGAATTTTAATATCTATTTTATTCATGTATTTCATACAATATAATGATAATTATTTTCATGTTATGGCTAATGTTACATTTTTACAGTATATTGTTTAAATGCATTAGAAATATAATCATAAAATTTATTGTTTTAAATGCTGTAAGTAAATTTAATCATTCATATAATTATAAGATTATAAAAATATTTTAATTTAATAAATATTAAATTAATGCCATCTTTAAAAACACTGTTATAATAATCATTTATATTTATTAAAGGAAAATGGGCATGTGCAATCATAAATAAAAAAATAAAAAAATGTAAAAATATATATGGGCCAAAGACCAATATGATACTAATATATTGTCTGTCTACAACAATGTGCATTATCATTTATGTCAGACAACATCTGTCCTCCATAAAGATTGTAATATGCTTCCATGTGGCAATTTACAATTATTGCTACAGAAAGAGTCTTCTGAAGGGGGAAATGACTCCGATCAGACACAATTTATCATTACAAAAAGAGGTGTCAAATATGAATCGATATTTGAGCTCCATTAGACCCGTTCCTTTCTAAACCACCAAAAACTGTGGCACGATAGCAGCCGTCCTCACCTCAAATTCCTTTGCCATTTCAATTCGAATATAGAAAGATAAGAAAGCAATTCAGGCCACCGTTAAGTTAGTAAGTGACCTAAATTTGCAGTTGAATAGGAGGCTTAAAATTGTGCAGAATGGCCTACATTCGGATCAAATATCACGAGATCTCTACTCGATAGCTAGATCCAACTCATTCACTGACTTCACACGCTAGTCTTGCCTAGTTTAAAAATAAGACTGTGCAAGTTAGGTTTATGTGATGTGGTTTTTTTAGGGCACTTACGAGGCAGCGTGTCTGTGCCATCCTCCACACTCTTGTTGAGATAGTACACGGAGAGATCGCTTTGCAGGATACTGTCTGCTGTACCACGGGCCAAGGCTGCAGCCAAGGAAAAAGGGCAATTACTGTAAAAGAGAGATGAAGAGAGACAAGAGATTAAAAACATCTGCCGAGTAGATCACAGAAACATTATGCAAAGGAGCGCTGTCAGTATTAGATTACATTTTTTTTTCTTTTTTCAGCTCTGGAGTGAGCGCTCGTTTAATCGTGAGATGATGAGTAGGAGGTAAACGCAATATGCACAGGTCAAAACAGAGAAAATGGCCAAAGATATTCCAGCTGAATATGTTCTTATGATCACTGCAAAAGCTGTTCCTTAAAAAAAAGCTTATGGTGTGGAACAAGGGTAGAAAGCTGAACTGTAAGTGTTAAAGCCTGGCTTTTTAACTACTGATGTGAATATCCTTTTAGGGCTTGTTGCTCTGATGGATTGAGAGAGCGAGGAGAGGCACTCTAAAACTAGCATGACCCAAATCCACTCCAGCACTCTGCCGCTCTGAGAGCAGAGACCCCGCTGGATCACTGAAAATAAATACAACTGCACATTATGAAATCAAGAGCTGACACTTAAAGACAAGCCCCGTCATCCCCATAAGAGGATTTCATAAGAGATGATTGTGGAATTCTCATCTGAACAGAACAGGGTTCTCCCCATTAAATGACAGACAATGAAATTTAAGATAAAGACTAGAAATCCTATATGTTTATACGGCTTATTGATTGCTTATTACAAGAATATAGAGTAAAAATTGCATGTTTTACTGTGAAATATCACTGCAAACCAAAAAACGTTTAGGGTTGAAAATGTATTTTCTTTTTTGTCTTTCATGCCAACCAATGCTGCATTTATTAGATCAAAAACACAGTAAAAGAGTAATACATTTTATAATAACCATTTTCTGTTAATAATCTAATTTATTCTGAATCTGGTGCTCATTAAATATTTCTTACTATTATCAGTGTTGGTGATAGTTGTGCTGATTTAATATCGTTTTGGAAACTGATTTTTTCCTCCTTTTTTTTGTAGGAGGCACAACATTTATTTTATACAGATGTTTTTTGTGTAATTTAATAAATGTCTTTACTGTTATATATTTTACTCATATAGTAATTAATGTATTAATGTTCCAAACTTATAAATATTAAAGTAAATCTAGAAAAAAAGAAAAAAAAATTATTAATGCTTGTCCATTCAACAATGAAACAAACAAACAAAAAAACGAAAACACACAAGCAAACAGACAAATAATCAGTGGAAAGGAACAGTTACCTGGCACAGAAACAGGAATATTGTAAAATAATAACATAATTTAATAGTTTAATATATTCTAAATTGTAAGTCATTCTTAATCTGGCACTCAAGAAACATTTCTTATTAGTATCAACATTTAAATCAATGCTGTGATGCTTAATATGACTCTCTATACTTTAAAAGGCTTGCACTGAGATATCTTAAAATACATAATTGCCATTGTTTGGTCTTAAAAAGCTGATGCATTTTTGTAAGACATGTTTCTAAATATTCTTAAATGTCCTAAATTAGCAAAGGTCTAGTCCTGGCTTAATCTAATTCCTAACCGGGAAAACCGGCCCTATAAATGACTTTATTGATCACTATTGATCAATTCAATGCATCCTTGTTAAATAAATTTCTTTAAATTCTTACTGATGCCAAATGTTTTATTGTATCATAGCAAAAAAAAAAAAAAAGCTTAATGCTTGTCCATTAAATAATAATTATAATAGTATGATGATCAAATAATTGGTGTTCCAACTGTGGAAAGGAACCATTATATGGCACAGAAGTAATTGATCTCAGTGATTAAATATGCCTCCAAAATCTTCAAAACGTGTGTCTTGGACAGTGTCAATGTGCCATTCCCATCTCCCTCTGTCTGTGAGGGGCTTCAGCGGCGTTTGCCAACATTCTGTTGAATTAATAGCCTCAGCTGTGGCCTGATGGGAGAGGATAACAGAGCCATCCAATAATGTGATGTCCTAATCCCAAAAACATTTATTATAAAGCGCTCAGTTTATGAACGACTGTCTGTAATGAATTAAAATTGATATGAAAGTTGTCCATAAGAGAGATCTGAAAAAAAGGATGAAGATCATAAAGACAACAGATTTGGTTTAATTCAAAATCTAAATATTTAGGGCTTGTCATACTGGAACATTGCTGGTGTTTCTAGTCAAATTAACGTATTTATAACGCATTCTAATAATATAATACGTATCTATAATACTAGATTACTAGATTTTACTTTCTTGGTTACACCTATAAATTGTAAAATATAAAATATGATTAACCCAGAATTTATGTCTTACATTGTGCATGATCCAAGCTTTAGTCAAGAAAACATGATCATTGTAATTCATTATGAATACAATCATAATGAATTAAAATGCCTTGACTCTGGTGGTCATAGCAACGTAAGGCTGTATGGCACCGACAGCTGATGCGCCTGCATAACCATGACAATCCTGACAGCAGCGCCATGCTGCTTGCACAACGTGGGCTGCACCATGACAACGGGTTGCCGTGGTGAGTGATGTTGTAATGCACTATCCACCCTCAGGCCAGAACACACGTTAGATATTAGAAATCAGAGCAATCTCTGACTGCTTCTCACACACGCACACACACACAAGTGAGCACGAGAGGCTGGAATACCAGCCCAGCAGACAGGAGGGCGGAAAGTGGAGCGCTCTCAAGGACGACTCAATGACGGTCTGCTCCAAATGAAAGATCCAGCAGAGAGATGAGGAGGAGGATACAAACTAACAGCTTCTTCCAAGCATCATATAGTCAGTTCTCTCAGCATCAAGAGAGTTCACATTAATCAGAATCCATTTACCCATTACATAATTATTTGCAATTTACATTGTGTATATTGCTTGAATTGATCCGTCTATCCATCCATCCATATAACTATCTGTCTGTCTCGATATCCATCTATCTATCCATCCATCTCCGTTCATCGCAATCTAGATCCGTCTGTTCATCTATCTATCTATCTATCTATCTATCCATCCATCTCTATTCATTGATATCCATCTATATCTGTCTGTTCAGCCATCTATCTATCTATCTATCATTTGTCTGTCCATCCGTCCATCCATCCATCATGTCCTGTCTATGTTCATTGATATCCATCTCTATCTGTCTGTTCATCTATCTATCATTTTTCTGTCTGTCTGTCCATCTGTCTCTGCTCATCAATATCTATCTATAATTTTCTGTGTCTATCTGTCCATCCATCCATCTGTCTCTGTTCATCGATATCCATCTATCTATCTGTCGATCCATCTTTCTATATATATATATATATATATATAGACATCTGTTCATTTTTCTGTCCATCCTTTCGTCTATCCACCCATGATGTCTAACTATGATAACTAACTTTGATGTATGAATCAGATCGTAATGACACCGGGAGTCCAGGACCTCATGCGTGTCACAGGGACAGCAGTGTGCATTAGTGTCCACCGTGGAAGAAAGATGAAAAGACGGGAGAGAAAAGTGACAGTTAGATGGGGGAGGAACTGATGGCCTGAGGAGGGGATGAAGACAAAAAGAGAGAGAAATGACATGCCATTTGCCATCACATTCTGGGATCCTCCTCCGCATTTCCATTCATAGAAATGCTCCTGCTCTCTCTCTCTCTCTCTCTTTCCTTCTCACTGTCTCCTGCACACACGCACACAGCCGTCACTACCTGAGGGGGAGGGGGTGCCGAGGTGGGGAGCTCTGATTGGCCGAGGCTCTCAGGCACAGCTAAGGTGAGCCAATGGGAAACGCCCGTTTCTCGAGCAGCACAGAGTCAGAGGCATGCTAAGGAATGAGGATTAGAGAAGAGCCGTTTTGGTCCTCTCCACCAAGTTGCAAAAAATACATACACGCTGCTTTCTTTATCCCCAGACTTCAAAGCGCCGCACAAAGTGACGTCTCTGTAGTAGGCTACTAAGATCTCACAGCAGGCTTATGTGTTGCCAGAGAGACTGTGAACAGAAATTAAGCATAAATAGAAGAGGCTCTGCACTCATATTGCTTGTGTTTAACAGATTAGCCTGGTTACAGAAGATAAATGCGACTATACAGCAGGAGGGTAGTGAAAAAAAAAAAAAAAAGAGTGCAAGAAAGAGAGAGAAGCGGGGATGTGTGTCGGGGAGCCTTGCTTTGACGTCATTCGGAGAAATGAAGGCTCAGCGTGGCTAACACTATATAGTCACACTTCATGTCAGGAGAGAAATGACGCTTTGCACGCACACACACACGCAGCTTCTCACTGCTGATGGAGTTGCATAGCATATAAATGAAGTAATCATAACAAGGGACATAATTAAAAACCTCTACACACATCTTATATTTCCTCATACAATAATTTGTACATTTTAAACGTTTTAAAGGGCTTGTTTGTAAGCTCTCAAGTGCCTTATTGCTTTAATTAAAACATCATAATAAATATGAATTACATACAACTCGATTTTTTTCCATCAATTTTACTTGAAGGCTAATTGTGTAATTGAAGTGTTCAAATGCTTGCATCCCAACTAAATATATAAAGATAAATATAAAATAGCCACATCTTGTTGTAAGTGTCAAAGCTATGATGACAACACTGGCTCAGCATATGGTATACTTCATTAGCAAATCTGTTTTGTAATAGACTTTGAGATTCAACCAGATGAAATGATGTTTTTAATTTATGGAAATGCATTAAAACCACAGCAGTACTGGCTCTACCAATAGCAAGCATTTAGGGCGGGGCTATTATTGTGTTAGACCAATAGCATACAGAGGGAAATTTGTGTGAAAATGTATTTTATTACAGTAAATCTATTTTATATTAGACTGTATGATGCAACTAGATGAAATGCGTTTTTGCGTATGGAAATAGTATTGTGTGTGTCTAGAAGTGCGTCTTTATTGTAGCGTGGCTTGGCATGCACGTTCTAACCCACCTACTATTGCAAAAACATGTCACCCACACACACATGCATGCACACACTTACACAAGGCTCTCAGGAGGGTTTCTACTCTTACATTAACTTTCAACAGTCCTTGACTGTGGAGTGTTTGAGGGATCTTACACATCACTTGTGTGTGTGTGTATGAGAGGATTTTCCTTTTCACACACAGCTTCTCCTCTGAGACTCCAGTTCAGTTTAGCCATAAGTGGCTGTTCTCTTTTGTGATCCATGGTGGTGATGAACTGCCTTAGCAGCATCATTTATCATTAAGATTAAACAGTGTTAAGATGAATATTAAAGAGACATAAAATGCTCCATTCTGTCAACTCATCTTCATGGAACACAAAAGGTGAGATGTGCGCAATATACTGTGCGTAACTATGTAACGCAACGCATAAATGGACTTTCCCCAGTTCGTGAAAAGAGCTGGTGGGTAAAAATGAGTTTGTGGGTGCTTGTTGATAAGTTGGAGTGTGTGTGTCTGTGTGTAGATGACTCAAGGGTTATTAATAGCAGCATGCAGGATTAACACCAAACTAAATCCTCTTCCTGTCCATCACACTCTCTCTCAATCTCTCTATTACTCCCACCACTCTCCCCCACGCACACGCACACATACAACAACAGCATGCCTAAATAAAGGCTACTGCTTGTTCTGGGTCAAGGACCTTCATGAAAACCCCACTTTTCCCATCATTCCTCTCCTGCTCAGTATAGCGCCTCAGAGTCACGCTTTCGGAAAGAGAGGGAGGGAGAGAAAAGGGAGCGGTGGCGTCATCACGCCCACGCATCGCGCTAACCCACACTTTTCATACTCTCTTCCTTTGACCTGCCTGCTGACGTCGCACAGGTTGAAAAGCTTTGCATACCTTTACCGACAAAGTGAGTAAGAGCTAAATAGAAAATGAGACATGAAAATAAAGAGAGAAAGAGGGCTTTATCGAAAAACAGGCTGTCACAGGAAGTCATGTTATCTCAGGTAACAGTGTATAACTGGGCCTCAGCGAGCATCCTTGCTTTGCAATCTTTTTACAGCAGTTTCTAAGCCCCAGACAAGCGTTGGTCAGTTCTAAATGTCACAGACTGTTTCATCTATCATCATTTCTATCAATATCAATATAAAAATAACTAGATTAGCGTCCACACTGGCTATTATAATTATATTATAATTATTGTTCAACATTACACAGTCTTTCCAGTAATTTAATTGTATCATTCTTTTTAGAACCTTCAGTGTAATAAAACATTATATTATAAAACACTATTTATAGGATAGTGAGTAAAAATCACCAGTAAGTGATTTGGAACACACCTAATGTTCTGTGAAGAAAACCAATGAACTACAATGATTTTAGAATGTTCTTAAAGGGATAGTTCACCCAAATAATTTTAATTCCGTCATTAATTACTGGCCCTCATGTCGTTCCAAACCCATAAGACCTTCATCTTCAGAACAAAAATTAAGGTATTTCTTATGAATTCAGGGAGCTTTCTGACCCTGCACAGACACCAACACAAAACTACAGTTGCGTGGCTGTTCAGGACGCTTGCCCTAGTGCTCTCGCTGTCCAGTATTAACTGGACCACAGGACAGAACAGACTTGAGCGCACTTGTGTTGGAATCTAGGCCATCAGCCCTTCAAACTGTCCACAGACGTGGTTGCGATGCCATCTGGGCATCTTCTCTCTCTGGCAAAGCGGCTCTATGTCCAAGTCTCCAATCGGGCAAGAACACAGTGGCCTGAAACCCATGCTTGACTGTTGCCAGTGGAGGCTCCAGGCTGTGACATAATAAGACACACACATTCCCCTTTCGACACCTAGCAGGGGGCTCAAACGCTCCAGGGAGAATCAAAAATCCTGCAAGCATGTGAAGCGTAAAAACTAAATAAAAGTCACTATCACTGAGATTCTGGGTAAAAAAACAAACATTAAACAGCAGACAAATGTGTGCAATGGAAATGGAGAAAGGTAAGGCAAAATGGAGATTAGAGCTAAAGAAACCAGCAGACTAAAGCCTAAAAGAACATGATAGGACAGATTATAGGTTTTGCATCTCACCAATCATTTTACATGGCACTGATTAATAAAATACTTCATAAAAAAATTGTATGGATATCCCAATTGGCATCCACTAAGAAAGCAGCTATATGTCTAAATAAAGTTGCATAAACATAAACAACATATAACTGTGATATACAGTATATTCTGTATATATATATATATATATATATATATGTGTGTGTGGGGTTTGTTTTTTTTAGGTCATTGCTCAGGACTAAATTCTTGTTCTTAATCATCATGTTGATTGTACAATGCCTTTACACAGATGAAATGACATTGTATAAAAATCACACCCTAAAAAAGCCATAAACAAGCAAATACAAAGCATTAAGAGGTTAGCCAAATGCCATTGTGAGTTATTGCTCCGTGTCCAATCTGTTGCTAGGTGATACTAGGCAGAGGGGGTAATGTGGTCATTGAAGATCTTCTGAATGTGTGGTATCAGCCCAGGATGTTAATGAGGCCTGATCAAACACTTGACAACGTGTGATCATTTAATGAATCTACCGTTTAACACACAGCTCTCAATCAGACAGTTTTATTTCGCAGTTTCCAGCAAGGTGGGATATGCTGGATGCTTTTTGAGTCATATGTTCCCTCTGGAATATTTGCTTTTCCCAACAGTGCATTTGCCAAACAAATCTCGGTTTGGATTATGGAAAGCAGGGTTTGAGTTAGGATGAACTTTCGCTTAGTAATACACCTTTTTCGATACTGCTATTCATTTAATCTGGTTGATAATAGATGGCAAATTATTATTTTATATATCAAAATTTCAGAAAATTGTAAGATACATTTGTAGATTTGTCATCTATTTTAAATTCTAAATTATAGTCTATAAATTAGGAAATTCTATAAATGAGAAAAGTCTATTACAGATTACAGTCCATCAATTAGGAGATACATACAATCTACTATACTATAGAAACAAACTGAAAACTATGTTTATTATAATTATAGTGTGTAAAAATAAAAATGTTGTTTTTCAAAACAAAAACAATTTATAAATATAAACAAATATTTATAAATACTAAAAATGCATAACTGACTATAAAAATAAAACTACTGAAAATGAATGTACATATAAAACAGTCCCAGTTTTTATGCATTCATGTGGCTGTTAATCATTGTTAATGGTTTATTTTTTTGTATTGTAGTCAAATGAGGTCTCAGCATGTGATGCTTGAAAATCTGAAGGATAAATAAGGTGAGCGATGTGGGCTACGAAATGAAGTGTGCAAGTCTATTTGAGAGCAGATGACCTAGTTGAGCCAAGGAGGACGGTAATTTAGGCTGTAGTGACACTGATGCACAGTCCTACCTTCTGACCAAAACTTTTCTCACTTCTTCTGTAATGCCACTCAAATTTATATTCCACAGCATCCAGTATTCCATATCAACTGAAAATTAATTCCATGCACCCTTAGAAGAAGGTATCTTGGGCCACTTTCACTGTTCAGTGAAGGTCACCTAAAGACGTCACCTAAAACTGATAATGTATACTGACAAATATACAGGGTTTTTTCCCTTAGCATATTTGTTTAGCCGTAAAATGGAATAAAACTCACAAAAATTGGCTGCCTGTCAAAAACATGAACAATGTACAAGCAAAAAGGGCATTCGCTTTAAATAGCCAGACAAAAGCCTGGTTTCCTTTATAGTCAGCTGCTACTTTGTTTCTTACTGTTGAGAGGCTCTCTCATGAGCTTCGTGTCCTTCACCTGTAATATTTGGTCAGGAGAACTTTAGAGGTTGCAGAGAGTGATTTCTGAGGAGAAACCAGGGCACTTGGAGAGACTCTACACCTTTAAGTGCACTTATAGGACACTGAAAGCGGCGCCTGTGCGATGGAACACACTCAGTTACTTCTGTTCCGGCCATAGCCAATCACACCGTTTGTGCCAAGGTTGTCTCCATGACTATGGCGATGCTCAGCTCTTGAGGTGAGCCATGTGAATTTTCCAAGAACACAAACATCTCTGTTATTAATTTGCCAGTTAATTAAGCTTGAATCCAGATACCAGGGCAAAAAACTTATTAGCGAGGCATGATGTCTTTGGTTTTGGTCTCTTTAATTGCCAATGGTTGACTCAGGAAATCGAATCCTTGCTATCAGATGATTTAACATTCTCCCTTACAACCATCTACACAATCAAACAAGCTACTGTACCTTTAAAAACCTGAACCGTATGAAATCACACCCCTGATCCAGGCAAATTCAAAATTAGACTGGGTTCGCTCCAAATCACCTGCAGGACAGCCAGCCAGCCTCATTTCAGGGCACAAACAGAACCTCTCGCCCTATTGTCTTCCAGCCCGGGATTAACACTATAATCCACGGATTACCATTTGCACTATTTTCCAGCTCTATTTGGCTGATGACAGGCAAAGAGAGGCTGGGATGTCTCAGGAAGCAGCTGGTGCTTCCGTCGCGATTGTTAATTTCGGACATTCCCGAGAAGGAATTAATCAGCGGCGGGGAGATTATTACCCAATACGCCTCTGCTGATTAAGAGAGACGAGCAAGCGCTAGGCCACGACTTTGGAAGCGAGATGCTCAGAACTGCCCTTGGGGTCATCGTCACTGATCTAGAAAGGCGATCAAATTAAGAGTTTCCACAAATGAGAGCACAGACACTGCATTGCCAGGGCAAAATAATCATCAAGCCCTGTTAGCACTGCATTTGGACTGTATGGCAGAGTGCAATAACACTAATGATGTGTACTTTAGATGATGTATGTAAGTTCTGCTCCACTAGCCTCAGCAAAAATCGTTCTCGAACACTTCCCCCATGTGCTATTGGTCAGTGAAACAGCAAACTCACTGGTTGAGTCACTTGAGTCATGTTAAGATGATCAGAAACAACAGCCTTTGATGCTATCAGCCTACAAATGGTTTACTTAAGTAGTACACAAACATCTGCACAAAGACCATCTGCAAGACAGTTCTTGTTCCAGATTATGTAATTGTTTGGGTGTGTTCAGGTCTCTGGAATGCAGAGAGGGTTAAAACAATTCACTCAGCTGCGCTTGTAAAAATCCATTTACACAGTCAAGTTTAATCATGCATATATATGATACAAGTACAGTACTGTGCAAAAGTCTTAGGCCACTAGTATTTTCACCACCAAAAATGGTTTTAAAGTCAGTTATTTCTATTTTTTGTGGCAGCGTGTCATTTGGAAATATCAGTTTACATTTCCAAACATTATTTTTGTCATTAATTGTAATAATGCAGTGAGATTATTCGCTGCACAAAGAGTCTGACAACAGCCAGTGCTCCACACAGAGATCTGATCTGATCATCATCCAGACTGTCTGGAATGATGTAACAGAACAAACTGAGACAGACTAAATCCAGAAGAACTGTGACAACGTCTCCAAAATGCTTTAGAAAAGCTAGTTAATTGATAAATTAAAATTATTAAATTAAATCTATTTATGGCATTATTTTTGAAAGCATCCTCATTTTAGTCTAAAACTTTGAACAGTACTGTAGCTTTGCAGGTAGGTTTTTTGAAGCATCTTGGAAACGTTGCCACAGTTCTCCTGGATTACAACTAACTGACACGCTACCACAAAAGATAGAAATAACCGACTAGTGGTCAAAAGACTTTTGCACAGTACTGTATATTTGTAGCAATAACCAAAAATACACTGAATGGCTCAAATTGATACATTTTTCTTTTATGCCAAAAATCATTAGGATATTATCATGTTCCATTAAGATATTTGGTTCATTTCTTACTAGACAGATATTTAAAAAATATTTTTTTAGTAACATGCATTGCTAAGGATTTCATTTGACAACTTTAAATGGGATTTTCTCAATATTTAGATTTTTTTGCACCCTCATATTCCAGATTTTAGAGGTTAGACCCAAACTAACCATAACCATCAATGGAAAGCTTTTCAGCAAAAAAGTCATAGCTTATTATTGCCCCTATTATGGGTTATAATGATAGGTGGTTCTGGGAGTCCCCAACAAGTTGACATGCATGCAAGGTCTTATAATATGCATTTTTGCTTTACTAGCTCAACAACTCCCAAACAATTTATTTAACTATAATTTTTTTTTTTTAAAATAAGACACTAATCTCAAATTGTTCCCATTATGCCTGTAATACCTGATCAATGTGTTTGTGAACGCTGCTGTGTGTACAGCATTACCAGGGAAACTGCTATTTTTCCACGACAAAAGCTAGCACCTAGTGGCATGGAATGAATTTGCATTTTCATTTTTTATTCATACCAACACAAAAAGACAAAATTATGGGCAGCCAATATGCTAATGTTTCATATTGACATTAACAACATGAAAGGCTTAGGGTTTGTTTTTAAAAGGACTAACTTCTAGTTGTGTTACACACAAATCCATAATAGGGGACTTTAATGTCAGATGTGCACTTCAAAAGTAATGCACATATCTTAAGAGCTGTAAACCTGTGTATTATATTTTAGCCCAAATCAAGTATGCAATTATTTTCTTGAGAGTCTACCATCTGGGCTTACCAATTACACACTGGAGACAATTATTGAGAGGCACTGTGTGGTAGTTGCTCAGTTCAGAGTTGACTTTGCAGTTGCTCACTCTTAGAAACCAGCATAATGAAATGTGTCTACTTGGAACAGGCGGTTCCTTTTTAGTATACAAGGCATTTGAACCTCACTCTGAATTTCAGGTTAATCGGTGATAATGTCGTGGATTTGGTTCACTGAACTAAGCCATACAGCAGCCTTCTTCTAAATTAACTGAATTTCTTTTAGTGCAGTTAAGGTGATTGAGCTGGGGTGTTACGTCACGTTGCATGATGGGATTTTGTGTGTTTTGCTGTTTGTTTTTGAGCGGGAGTGTCCTGAGTTAACCATTTATCCTATTATTTCTCCCCTCTCCCTCGATAATACACGCAAACACGGAGGAAAGCACGTCATTCATGTCGCTGATGCATTCCTTCTTCCCAGGTGGAGAAAGAGGGAAGCTGACTGGTTGAAACCATCACTGCTGACGCCACAGGAAGTCAAATCAGTGTGTGTGTGTGTGTTCAGCATGCATATCGCACTGCACAGACTTAGTTTCTGGCAATGATACCTGCCCTTGTAAACAGAGAAGATTGACAAATTGGCTTTACTCTGATAGAAGCAGTCTGACAAACTGCCCCTCGTGTTTAAAGGAATAGTTCACACAAAAATGAATCATTTACTTACCCTCATGTTGTTCCAAATGACTGGCTGTCTTCTGGAGAACATACAATTTTTTTTTAAGAAAATCCTGACCACTCTTTTCAATAAAATCAAAGTGAAGACAGGCGGGACTTTAAAGTTTAAAAAAAAGAAACTCTCAATAAAAGTATAATGAGAAGTGGTCCATATGGCTTGTGAACTACTACTCACAATTGTGAGGTCAATGTGATTTTTTAAAAGTGAAATGCTTATTTTTATTCAGCAAGGATGTATTAAATTGACCAAATGTCACAGTTAAGACATTTATAATGTTAAGAAATATTTATATCTCCAATAAATGATGGCTATTATTTCCTCTCTGTTCATCAAGGAATCCTAATTAAGAAAAAAGTAAAATTTTACATATCAGAATGATTTCTGATGTGACGCTGAAGACTGAAGCAATGAAAATTCAGCTGTATCATCATATGAATAAATTACATTTTAAAAATATAAAATTACAATAGCTTCCCAATATTAATATTTCCCAATATTAAATTTTTTTACTGTATTTTTGATTGATGCCTTTGTGAGCATGAGAAACTTCTTTCAAACACATTTTTAAAAAATATTTATTGACCTAAAATTTTGAATGGTTATGTATTCAGCTTCTGAATCAGAGTTGGGTAATTGGACTTGGACTGCAAATGTGAATGAACTTGGACTTGAATGGACATGGGTGGACTTAGACTCGGATTTGGATATTTTGGATGGAGAAAATTGGACTCAAACCAACAAGCCATGTGACAGTTTTTTATAAATAATAAACTAAAAGTTATTAGCCATTATAAAGACATTATTCACTGATCTCGTAATCTCCAGTTGAATAACCAATGTTAACCAGCATGAATGAATCTCTGATTCAGATTTATTTTCAACTTGAGTCAAAAAAACATAAGAATAGTTAACGCAAGATACTTTTTTGTTTTAAACTTTGACAGCCTCAAGTCCTCATTCACTTAAAAAAAAAGTTTTTTTTCAAAAAGCTTTTATGTACCAAGCATGAGGGTGAGTAAATAAAGAAGAAAGCATAATGCAAATTTTATATAACTATCAGACAAAAAAAGCATTTTGTGATGCAAGTCAAATTTGCCAAGCTAGGAGTCATGAGAGAGCGACGTAAGTGGCCTTAAGACCAAAGACTGGATTATGTAATCCACCAGCTGGCAGATCTGTTGTTTTGAGCTGCAAGATCATCTTAGGAAAAACCTGTACAGTCACAACGTATCTACGAGCAAAATGATAAAGCATCCTTCAACAAAGCCTCTTCCTCACAAGGCTAATGAGCACACGTAACTTCTATCCTGTGGCAAACAAAGATCCAAACGAGGTCAAGATTGCATGCTACATGGACAAGAGGTAGCTTTCTATTTCCTCTCTCAAAGCCTAGGCTTTCCTCTATAGTTATCCCACTCTAAGAAGCCCCCAAAAACCCTGGTTTAGAGCGATGAGTCAGAATCTAAGCCCCACGGTGGTCCAAATTATTCACAGATGACTCAGAGGTTTAGCAGAGAGAGTGGGGTACATCGAAGCACTTGCCTGTAAGACAGCGGCTAGTCGTGGATCTTTGGGGCGGCTCTGCTCGTCAGCACACCGCTTATTATGACTCAGCCCTCACGCAGTACACTCTCCCAGCACTGACAACTGAAGGCCACTGCAGAGGCGGACCGACGCAGCACACTATCTTCCGTCAGCTAATAGCTCCCTGCGACTCGGAGAGGGCCACGCTGTCACTGCGAGCGTTTTCCTTGTCTGTGTTGTGAAATGCCGAATGAAAAGCTATGATGCCTCATCTCTCTATTTCCATGTCTAAAACATCTTACTATGTACGACAAGCAGGGTAAAAGAAGAATAACAGGTATGCAATTCAAAATAGGACTAATGTGTTTTTATCGCTTCAGTGTTACGCTTGGCCGTGGAGGTCACAACAATGTCAAGAACTGAGCTGGAAAGGCTGGAGAAACAGTATGAAGGACACCAAAAATTGACAGAAAACAGAAAGTTGTTATGAAAACATTGCCCTGCTGATACATTGGTACCATATCGGTTATCGACAAATATTGCATGCAGTAACTTTTTATTTGGATTTTTATAACCATATGAATATCCATAGCATGGATAGCAATTTTAATTAAAATTTGTTTTGGCAGAGCTGTTTAGCTTGAAACAAAAACAGCAGAGAGGCTGTCTATCTATCTATATACAGTGAGAACGGAAAGTATTCAGTATGTCTGGAGAGGCTTCCGTCGGGCCACTTTTCCCATAAAGCCCCGACTGGTGGAGGGCTGCAGTGATGGTTGACTTTCTACAACTGTCTCCCATCTCCCGACTGCATCTCTGGAGCTCAGCCACAGTGATCTTCTCCCCCGATAGCTCAGTTTGCCAGACGGC
>JAUMHI010000175.1:4528-18324 GCA_032359435.1 Enteromius unitaeniatus | reverse complement strand
TGGAGAGACCTAAAAATGGCTGTCCACCAACATTTACAATCCAACCTGACAGAACTGGAGAGGATCTGCAAGGAGGACTGGCAGAAGATCCTCAAATCCAAGTGTGAAAAACTTATTGCATCTTTTCCAAAAAGACTCATGGCTGTATTAGATCAAAAGGGTGCTTCTACTAAATACTGAGCAAAGGGTCTGAATACTTAGGATCATGTGATATTTGAGTTTTTCTTTTTTAACAAATCTGCAAAAATGGCAACAATTCTGTGTTTTTCTGTCAATATGGAGTGCTGCATGTACTGGAGTGCTGTGAGGGAAAAAATGAACTTAAATTATTTTAGCAAATGACTGCAATATAACAAAGAGGGAAAAATTTAAGGGGGTTTGAATGTTTTCCGTACCTACTTTTTCTCATATATATGACAGAAATATCTCATATATATATAGATATTATTATTTTATTTTTTATTTTTTTTTAATGACCTACTGTTTCACTTTATATGACCCTTATTCATCGTTAATAGCCCTTTGAAGCTGCACTGAAACTGTAATTATTACCTTAAACCATTTGAAGCTCACTATTTCCTGGAATGTTTTCATCAGAAACCTTAATTTCTTATCGACTGAAATAAGAAATGCATAATCATCTTAAACATGAACTAATCATTTAAATTTCACCCAAAAAAACTAAAATGACCTCAGAGCTTATATATGCCAAGGTCAATCAATTGAACGCTACTCTCTTGTGTACGACAATCAGTCGAACTATAGCATTTTTTTATGATGGGTGGATGCACTTTTGAGGCTTTAAAACTCGACCACTGCCATTATAAAGCTTAGGCAGGCATGATCTTTTTTAATATAACTGATTGTATACATTTGAAAGAAAAGTCATACACCTAGGATGGAGGATTTTTAGTTTTTTTGGGGGGGTGAACAAACCCTTTAAATCTCTGCAAGGATGTTAGAAACAGAAATAGAAATAGAAAGAACACTATTTGTATTCTGAACCACACTTGTGAATTGTAAATGAAAGATTTGCTAATGTTCTATTTTTTGCTTAGTTTGACACAAAAGCTGTAACCACTTAGTCAGAATTGAGGAGGACTAAATGTAATAATTAGAGAATCGGCAACCGAAAAGCCCATATTGGTCGATCACTCATTTGAATATGGAGATGGAGGTCTGTGGTGATTGACACCTGAGGAAGTGCTTTTTCAGTAACAGATGGGCTCCTCAAGGTATGTGATTCACAGAATGGATTTTATTAAACTGATGTACAGTAAGTGTTGTCCAATATCCACTAGTAAAGATTTTAATTTTATCTCCTAAATATCAAAATGCTGTAGTACTAATGAAAATAATGCATTACGATAGTTGATGTAGGCTGAGTAAAAAGTCTTATAGGCACCTCAAGGAAAACATTTAATAAATGATTCTTTATTAAAACCCCTAAACAAGCAAATACAATATTCACTGACCTATATTTTTATTGCTCAGGGGAAAACCGAGATCCCTGTGAGTGTTTAGATTTGGAGGTTTGCACTAAAGGGTGCACCAAGTCAGCAATCTCACAGAAATAAAAGAGTGGAATATCTTTCACATGAGCTCAAAGGATGATGCAGTGTATTTTGGGTAACAGCTGTCTCACCAACACAGCTAGGCCAGCTATGTTGCCCTGAAACATTTAAATTACTCTCCTGAAAAAGAAATGAAGTTGGGGAACGAGGGGAGATGTATATGAAAACTCACAGATGTACACGGCTCTGCCGTCTCTGTCTCTCTACTTGGCTTTTGACACAGACTCAGTGCTCCTGATCTCCTGAACTTAAGCAGAAATTTGTGTCACTTAATATTGTGTGTCAATTAATAATTAGTTTACATATGATATATTTTTTTAAATGCATAGTGTTTTTGATACATAGATTGTGTCAGGGTCCATAATATCCAGAATATAGATAACGCCTTTATGATAATTCACATTCATCATCAGAAGCACTGGTTATTATATTTGTGCTTGTTTTTAATATCTGGTTGACGTATATGTGTACTTTGTGAAATCTTGCCTCAAAAGTGAAGCTGTGAATTATTTTTATAGTTTATAGGCAATTTATGTGAGGACACCGGGGACACTGTGGCGTCTAATTATCATTCTGTGTGAGGCATCTGTCTGCACAGATGTTTAGCAGAATATGCTTTAGCGCATTTACCTCATATAAAGGTTCATTTAATTACATTTTTCTGCATAATGATTTTTTTATTCCTAAAATATTCACTCTCCCTCTAATATAATAAACTTTGATTTAGTGAACCAGCTTATTTAGAAAGCTTATTTAAATTAAGAATGAAGAAAAAAAACTATCTATCTTTCTATCTCTTTGTAATGATCAGCTGGATGTGCCAGTCCAGTTCAGGGCATGGCACTCCAGTCTCCAGCGAACTTTCTATGTTTTAGGTTTTCTGTCATTCACGGACTCATGCTCATGGATTCATTCCCACGCCCCGCTCATCTGTTGTAATGGTGGCTTATTATTGTATCCGCCCCCTGACCCAGTTTCATGTGTATATAACCCGGATGTGTTTTGTATGTCGTCACGTATCATTGTTAAAGTATGTCTCAGTGCTTTGCCATCTTCCCAGTTTAATTTGTGTTCCTAGCTTTGTTCTATGTTTTTGGATCTCTCGTCGCCGACCTTAGCCTTCCCCTGGATTTTCAAACTTTGTCTCACTCCTAGGATTACCATTTGCTGTTCGCTCGACTCTTGCCTGGACTCTGACTACCCGTTGCCTAGCCATACTAATCTGAACGACTCAGCGACTCATTTCCCACTCACTATTGTTCTAATGTTCTATCATTCAATCAATCTATCTATCTATCTATCTATCTATCTATCTATCTATCCATCTATCACTAAGGCCATATATATATATTGTTCTATCATTCTATCTATCATTAATTTTATCGTTCTATCATTTTATTTATCTTAACACAGACATTTTGTATCTTCCAATAATAATAAATAATTTTCCAATATACCAAATATGATTCATGGAAAGAAAAAAATAACAATACAAAAGAAAGAATAATAGTTACAATGCTTCCTTTTATTAGTAGCTTATAAGCTAAATATTTTGTCAAAATGGCAGCAAGAGAAATAGAGAAGCTGATATGTGAGCAAATAATCCCTTTGAGTCAGTTTTTTTTTTTTTTTTGATTCAGAAAGGCAGTCAGAATTAATCATTCATGAATCTGACTTCATGAATTCATGACTGAATTCAGAACAGGCTCACAAAATTTCAAAATATGGCGAAAGAATCATGTACATTCCTGAAAACATTTCCTTTGTTGAAGAAAGAAATTCATGCTAAAACCCAAAGGTGACTAAATGAACACAGAAAGTTTAACTATCCCTTTAAATCATGAGTAAGTTGTAATGTTGTGAGCTGTGCTTTCAATAATTGAAACAGCAAAACTTCTGAATGCAAATGTTGCTGATGCATTGCACCTACATGTTCACCAGCCTTTGTTTTTTCCTCTAATATTATTGTAATACCATGTTTCACAAATCGGCTTCGCACTGTCAAGCTGTCGCTGACTTGAATCCCAACAAACCCTGTCTTTCATGCTCTGCTCCTATGGGGAACCATTCTTTGAATAGGACAGCAACAAAGCATTCTTTTTTCCGTGGGAATGCTTCCCATTGACGTGAATATCCCATCCCCAAAAGCCTGGAACTAATCACACTAACGAGTTCACTAAGGCCACCTTCTGCCAGTGATTGGAATCACAAACACCCACTAAGAAAAAAAAAGCAGCCAAACTTCAAAAATAAAATCGCCAACGCTCTCTGTAAACGCTAATGAGCAACAAAGTGATAAAACACATAATCTGTGCAATGTTGGCTTGTGCGCTTTGAGAACATTTATGAACGCATATATGTCATTGCATCCCATAATGCATAACATTGGACACTCAGTGGCCCGAAAGCAAAGTACGCTGGCCAAACTATAAGTATGGGGAGTTGAGATTCCTCTCGCACACTGGCCTATGGGCACGGAGGTGTTGCAATGTGGAGGAATTTGAATGTAAATGCCTCTAGAGAGAGGAGCCCCCACGTTGGCATTCAGTTCCTGTCAGGCACTGAGTCTGTGCCAGGCACTCTTCGGAGAGGAGGTGACAATGAGCGCTGTGAGAGAGACGAGGGAACCTGGAGTGTCTGCCGGGTTCCAGAGCTGACACTCATGGTGCATTGTGGGTAGGAGGGCAGACAAGAGAGAAGCGAGCAGCAAAAGGTAGAAAAGAAGTAGGACAGGGCTAATAGCGGGGGTTCATGTCAAACAGATCAAATGAAGCAATACTAATATTATACCATAACGAATAACAAGCGTGTACGGTACTAGAAAAGCCAAGAATAGAATATGATTAAATATATATTAAATGTTAAATAACAAAGAAAGTGTCATTTGGAAAAAGTTTGGAAGATAAAATGCAGAATGATCAAATTCAGGCACCCCTGGATTACACCAATTTTTTTATTATTTTATTATTTGTATTAGCATTAGCATTATCATTCATATAGTTTCTTATATGATGAAAATAATTATTATCATCATTGTTACTGTTATCAAGTGCTGGTTAAATCAGCTTTAACAAATAATTGTTTATTATACTCAAGTCTAGTTTAAAAAACAATTGACTCAAAGTAATAACTGAAACGAATAGCTTGTTAGGAAAAATTACGATAACAATGAAATGATAACAATAACGATAAAACATTATTATAATTGTTATTGTTGTTGTTGATGTTGTTGTTAATGATGATGGTTTAGTAGTAGGACCAGTATAATCAAATTTATTGCCATTATTATTATTTTGCAGGATGTAATATTTACATTGCTAGTTCGATCTGAAATAATATTACTTACAATACTTATAAAACAATGTTACATTTGGTCAGATTAAATTATTTAAAAGCATATGAATTATTATTAATAACAATAATGGTGATGATGCAATTATTATGTTATGTTAATACCACAATGCTGCTCTTCGAATCTGGAAAAACATTTTATATTTAGTAGCCTAATGAATTATATTATTTCTTATTAATATTAATATTAATAATAATATCTAAATAAATGTGACCGTTTCAACGCTATGAATGAATGATTGAGGCATTTATATAGCGCTTTACTGAATACTATAGAATCTACAAAAATGTATCTAAATTATATTCTACAGCTACAAGATTGAAAGCAGGCAGCTGACTTCCTCTCCTCAATGACTACATAACACCCTGCTCGCTCCTGGACTGTTACGTCAGAAGTGATGCACAAGGGTCTCACAAAGAGGCTGCAATTGATCCAGAAAACTTACCTCTGCAGTGCTGCTCAGAGGAGCGTGTACACTTCGCCACGCACAAGTTGTCGTGTGAAACATTTGTCTGCACTACCAATATTGTAAATACGTCACGTGCAACATTCAATGTCAGCGTAACAAAAGTTATTGCGTAAAGTCTGGCAGCTGGCTATTAAACTCAAGTCTCGTTACATTTCACAGTGGAATGATGCAATAATGCACGGCTCTCATCCTCACCCGCCAGAACAGAACTGACCTAGATCGGGTGTTGCAGACGGGGTATTTTTCTACACCAACACAAAACTGATGCATGAATGATCCGTCTCGTAAAATGTACGTGCATGCAAGTTGCGTGCGTCTTTGTTGCAATTACTGCACGTCCTGCAAGCTTTAACAAATGTGGGCTGTAAAACCCACAACTGTCTTTATTTAGTTAGTACCTACAGTTAGAATAGAACTGAGACCAACCTGAAGGAAATGGGATGGTGCTCCGGTACTTGGGACTCGATATCTTCTTCTCCTCTCACGCGCTGCCAGCAGTCATTTCAAGGTTTGCTTTCGTCAGTGAAGGCTATGCGTGTGTAATCGCGGCGGTCAGTGTGTGTGTGTGTGTGTGTGTACAGTGTGTGTAACAAATATTCCGCAGCCGAGCAAACAGCGTTGTTTTGAGGCGCGAGCTGAGGGCGCGGAAGCTGGACAGCTCCGGTGCTGAATTCTGGAGCGTAACTTTGCCCTGGAGACCGTACAGCTCGCTTAAATAAACACAAGCCTGGAAAAAGTTGTGTCTTCTGCTTCAGCTGGCTAGCCCACTAGATTCGCAAGGGTCCAGTGTTCTTCGAGCCTCTTCGTGGAACTTGTTTTCAGCCAGCGAAAGGAGACGTTTCATTGGTCTGTTCAAATGACGTTGGCACTGGGAAATGAGATGAGCCAGTAATACTCGGAATATGGATGCAAAACTGCTTTAATGAACACACATCGTCTTGTTGATTTTGGGGCTGTAATCGTTACCTTACAATATTTTCACTAATCAATAAAGAATATCTAGACAACAAGACGTGTACGAACTTACACTGGCTTTACTGATTTGGCTACAAAAACTAGGCCTATTAATTTATTAATTATTCATTTTTCATTTGACATGTTGTCGCATTTTATGAAGTTGTCTTGTCAGGGGAGCGCCAAATTTTATAGACAGGAACGAAAACGAGGCTGTGAGGCTCGGTCTCATGAAAATGCGTTTAAGTAGTACGCCGAAAACAGAAAATCGTAGTATTTATAGGCTACGCAAGAGTTGACTTTAACATGCACGTGTTTGGCGTTTACGCCGTTTTCACGTGAATATGATACGAAATGTGTTGGTGTGCATATGATAGACAGTTTTCATATGACATGCATATAGCCCACAATCCTAATCCTACCAATTTTGTATCATAAGCATGCCAAAGTCCATTTCTGCGTATAAACAGTACACGAAAAATAAACTCATTCTATTGATACGCCCTTTCATGAGATCAGGTTGTACGTGGTATACTGTACGTGTCTGTGTAAAGACTCCAATAGCCTTCACAGCCTCGTTTTCATCTTTAAAATTAATATGGCGTCTAACCTAAATATTGTCAGCTAAATTGAAAAACGTCTTGAATAAAAACAAAAAAGTAAAAGCCAATACAAATAGATACTGCAAATTTACATAAGTCACATAAATGTACATAACACATAAAATATGTGATAACTTTGCTCCAGTCTTATAAATAATACACATCCTTGTCTGTCCAAATCCAAAAACATATGTTCAAATTAATGCACAATTTTACCAGTTGTTATGAGTTCTCAGAATTTCTCAAATGAGGAATCAATCAAGTATTCCAGAGAGCTCAAACTAAAATAAAATTTCATATCATATGAAATATAATTAATGTTTATTTGACCAAATACTAACACAATTCACTTGATATTCAAAGTTTTTGATAAATAGGAGAAAGTTAATGTTGTTTAAGTTTAATTATAATGTTTATAATTAAAATTACCAAGGTTTCAGTATATATATATATATATATATATACATATACATATATATATACAGTACTGTGCAAAAGTCTTAGGCCACTAGTATTTCTACCAACAAAAAAAATGGTTTAAGTGGGTTATTTCTATCTTTCGCAGTAGCGTGTCAGTTGGAAAAATCAGTTTACATTTCCAAACATTATTTTTGTCATTAACTGTAATAATGCAGTGAGAGTATTGTCTGCACAAGGAGTCTGACAACAACCAGTTACCCACACAGAGATCTGATCTGATTATCATCCAATCTGTCTGAAATGACATGAAGTAACAGAACAAACTGAGACCGACTAAATCCAGAAGAACTGTGACAACGTCTCCAAGATGCTTAAAAAAAAGATTTTTTGTTAGTGAGAATACTATTGGCCTAAGACTTTTGCACAAAATTGAATTTGCTACCTATTTGATTGTGTTTTATTAACGACTACTCGTACACCAACCCTAAGCCTACTCCTTACTATTATGCAACACCAGTAATTATTGTTGTAATTACTGTTGTATACTGTTGTATTATTGTTGTACACAGTGTGACAAAAATATGCTAAACTGATGTGCACATGCCCAGAAGTATTAGCTGTATCCCTTCTAACCTTAACCATAAATTAAATGAGGTCATAAAGTCTCTATGTAGTAATAATTCTGTCAAAATATCATTAATAATAAGGGAAAATACATCAATTTATCACCAATAATCATTGTGTGCAAAATTAGGTTGAGGTTTAAATAATTAATCACCCAAACACCCCTAATTTGTCACATTTTGTTCCTGTTTGTACAAGTAATAATTACGACTACCAACAACTCATGGGATTCTATTTAAACCAATAAATGTTTCCATAAACCTTCATCCAGTTCTCAAATACCTATGGACAATCCTGCATAGGCAGTAATGTTCAACACTTCCCAGTATGAGGTCCCAGTGCATGCTGGGTCAAATGGAGACACATGCATAATTAATGATGAGGTAAATGCACATTGAACAATGGATACCCTTGGGACCACAACACCTTACTGTCAAAAAGGAAATGAAAGAGAAGATCGTGTGCTTATAAATTAGACCCTGTAGCAATCTAAAACTCAGGTAAAAATGAACATTACTCTTATTGATATAACAGGCAAAATGGAGAGGCTAATGAGGCTTTGTGTGGGGCAGATTTAATTAAAAGGCCTTTGGGGTTACTTTTTTGTAGTAACGTAAAAAATGTAAAAAAAAAAAAAAAAAACAGTTATCACCATATTTTATTTTCACAAGAATGAAAATGAGGCTCTGAGGGACTGTGATACATTCAATTGACTTTACTTTTACTTAACAACACACTGATTGGCAAGCTGATAAAACATATTTCCAAAAAAAACAAACATTTTTTGTTTCGAAGATTTAAATAATTTAGGACCTTTAAACAGTATGGTGTCTATAAAGTCCATAAAGGATTAATTAATAGTAGCAATCTACAATGATCCAAATCTTGTTGCATGGGAAGTTTTAACAGGTTTTTGGCATAGGCCTCTTCTTTTCTCAAGGTAAAAAGTAAAGAAAAATTGCAATTGCATTAATTCTTCTAATATAATTTGTGTGGTGTTTTTTTGTTTTGTTTTGATTTTTTAGGTAAATTTGTTCTTGTAATTTTTTCTGGCAAACCCAGGCTGTCAAAATATTATTGGGTAAATTGTAAGTGATCACAAAGACCAAAACAAAAACAGACATTTCAACACGGAATGCACATTTACAAAATAACTGTTCCTGTAGAGCTTATTTTTAGGTTGTGTAAAAAATTACTGTGAAAAATGTGAAAATGCTATGGTAAAAACCTTTTAAATGATGAATAGTAAATTTCTGTACAGTTTACAGGGAAAGACCCTAAACTGACGTTCCCAGAATTCCCTGCATTGCATTTCCAATTTTGTTTGAATTTGATGTTTTTTCTTTGAATTGGCAAATTTATACAAATTAGTCACCTTGTAAAATATGTATGAATTGGCGTGAGATCGGGCTCCATACTTGTAATTGTAAATGCCTCACTGTAACCAAGATTTTATCTTTTTAAAAAAAGAATCATCACCACATTTTTTATCATATACTTTTATTGGAAAGTTTGTTTTTTGTTTTGTTGTTTGTATTGTTTGTTGTCAATCTATGCGTCTAAATTTGATTAGTGTCTTTGTATTTGCTTCATTTTAGAACGATCACATTCATTTTAGACACACAATCGATAGCTAGTTATGTTTTTGTGCTATCTTGTGGCAAAAAGCCACATCACTCTCAAGTTCATATTGGGTAAAAAGATGTCATAAACACTTCAAGGACAGCCAAACTTCACTCTTTCAACAAGTGCTTCATGAACCCTTTAATATAGACAAATGTTCCTGACAAGAGCACAGGCACAGTGGAGCCAGACTCTATGCTTTCGCATCAAATCGCAGGGAAGACAGCCGTTGCACTAGCTCCATCACCATTAGCAGCCCATCCACAGCGTGATCTCTCGGCCATTAGTGTTCATTTGGCGGGACTCTGGGGAGGAGCTCGCCATCAGCCTCTCTGCTAACAATCAGATGAATGAGAATGCAGTGCTGACAGACACTAGTAATGGAGACTTCTGTTTGGCAGGCAGTTGTTGTGGACTGTGTATGACATGGTTCGGACCAAAAAGATGAATAGGACACACTGTGATGTTCTAGTCACTGATAAACATTCATTTGCAGCACTGTAATAATACAGCTCTAAAAGCAGGTTTTATTTTCTCTAAAAGGGGTTTATTAAGGTTAGAAAGCAAAAAATATCTCCAAATTCTATTAACTTCATGAACAACCAACATTACCTTTTTTAATCTCTAACTGTAAAGCCTAAAATTTAAATGTTGTTAGCACTCCACTGTAAAAAAAAAAAAAAAAAAAAAGTAAAATTTACAGTAAAAAAAAGTGGCAGCTGTGGAATTCGATCTAGTAAAAAATCATATTAGAAGGATCTCTGAAGGATCATGTGACACTGAAGGCTACCACTTTACATCACAGCAATAAATTATATTTTACAATGTATTAAAATAGAAACTTGCCATTACTGTATTGTATTTATTGTATTTTACTTCAAATTAATACAGCCTTGATGAGCATGAGATACTTCTTAAAAAAAAAAAAACCTGAAGTGTATGTTTATATATGTTATATATTAAGTGTACATTTTAATAATTAAACGTTTTCAGTTTAATATATATATATCATACTGTACCAGATGTTTTACTGTATTCAGCTTTTTTATTTGTAGGGATCTCTTTTTTTGTGCCATTTAAAATTTTCAATATTACCATAAAAAATCAATAAGCAGACATTCAGTGACATTCAGTCTTCACTGTATGGAAAAATTTACGTGCATAATTAAGATATTGATGTTTAATACTGCTCTACATAGTTCACAAAACATCAATAAGATTTTCAGGGAAAATATCACATCATGCATGTGTATTTGTGCAATTATCAGTTCTCTGGATGACTTACATATATACGGTATACTCTACATAAATCCTAGCATTATGAGAGAATTTGTTTTGAACACCCAACAGCAAGTGAAGGGGTTAAAGGCTATTTCACTTCACTGCTGCTTGGTGGTTTTTTTTCGATTTCATGAAGTGACATCACGGATGCCGACTGTAATTATGGTGAACTGTGGCATACAAAGCTTTGACAAAGTTGAAGTAACAGAGAAAGGCACAAACATAAACAAAATGCAATTAGGTTTGTAACATCTAAAAAACACCCCACCTCTTTGTTTCTTTAATGTTTACTTGTTTGGTTGCAATGTATTCATCCTATTTTTATTCTTTTAAGGTGTCAGCTGAGCCAAATCTGCCTAGCATTAATTTTCCTGCAACAAGATATTGCTGTAAGGGTTTTAGTCTACCACCACAAAGAATGCATGCAAAACTGTAACGAAAAATGAATGAATTTAGATCTGGCACACTGTGAGGCACTGCTGCTGCTGAAAAAAAAAATCCGATGCCAAGTTTGTTGCCTAGCAACTCTCTCTCTTTCTCTCTTTTTTTTTTTGGTTTAGTTCTGTCCCAGAAAGTTTCACTTAGAACCTCCCCTTTTATAAAATTTTGCTGGACAAAAACTATTTTAGATAAATGTTAACTGGTTTCCAGCTGATTGACCAGCCCCTATCTTTCCAAAACCAGCCTGACCTAGCTACATTGATATAAAAATCTGGTAGAGAGCAGCTATAAACGACCTATCATCAAAATTAATGCCACACGTTAGTATTCAACTCACTGCATACTCAACGTTTGGCCTCTACAAATAAAAGTCCAATAAAAATGCTCTAAATGTCATTTTTTTTCTAGCACTTTATCCAGTATTTAATATGCTGTGCAGTTTCCCTGCATTTTCAGAAGCAGGATATGCCTCCCTATTGCGCATAATCGAATGGCATCGTAATTGTATTATGGCAGCAATGCTGAAATTTGATAGAGACAGTGTAATATCTCTTCCTTTTCCTCTTCATCCTGAGTCCTGCCACAGCAGTTCAGCAATACAAAAACTGTTGTGTGCTTTGGCCAGGTCACAAATTTTATACATAGCCAGAGGTACGTTGTTTTGCTTTCGTCATCAGAGACATTAAGACAATAATCAGATGAATATTAGATAATGACTGTGCTCTTGTCATTATCAGCAGATATGTCCACTAGGCAGGGCAAGAGACCATTTGTTTTAATATGCACAGATATATAAGACAAATGCGACAATAACCCTTAATTTATTTGATTTAGAACTATGATTTAAAAAAAATATGAAATTAGGAAAAAATATGATTTAGCTGTCTTACAAAGCTTTGCCGTCATTTGTCACCAACATTTTTAGTCTCTAATATCATGGCAGCACATTATACTATCATGTTTCTCAGGGAAGTTTTCCAACAGTTAATTCAAAGACCGTCTAGGGAACAAAAAAAACAAAGTTGTTCTGTGAGTGGGCGTTTGTCAGTGACTCATTTCAGAGATAACAACCAGAAAACCTTTAACATTTATTTATATATTTAAATATGCTGTTGACTTTGTGTTTATGAGTTATGTGGCACATTATTTTCCTTAGAGTAATTGGGGGCAGATGGTTGCAACGGTTATGAGTCCAGTCTCTAATTAAGACCTTTCCATAAGGTTTATAATAATTAAGACAAGTTTACAAGGCATTGATTCATGAAAAAGGTGGAAATGGCAACAAATATTAACATTTATACATTTTCTTGAGCTGCTAGACCCAATGTGTTCCCCCCCCCCCAGTTCAATCCGGCAAAGTGTTTTATTTTCACCTCTGGAGGTGAAAAGCTGTTTACAAACTCTCTGGCACATCTGCTCCATCATCCGCTATACATCAAATCTAATGGATCTCTCTGCACTGATTTGTTTGGAATAGTGACATAAGCTGAATTTGGGAATGCGTGACCTTGACTGAATTTTATGCAGAGCTTAAATGCAAGACAGTTTGGCAAGATGCAAGATGACCTGACATTCAGCCGGTGCCAAGCACAGATATCCATTAGAGGTGTTAGAAAGAGTGGCAGACAGTGTCTCTGACAGCAGCTAGGCTCTGTTCTTCCTTTAATTAAATGTCTGTGAAAGCCTTGCAGTCTTATAGCACTAGAACATATAGCAGGATAGCTTTTTAAATCAGAAAATAAACATAAAAGTTGCCAAAAATATGACGGTATATATACTGTATACTGATTCAAAATTGCTAATTTGTAATATAGTAATTAGGGATGTGACGAGATCTCACAAGATGCGTTGTGTCTCTTGGAGGTATCCTTATGATAATGGTATGATGCGGTGCAACAAATCTCAGACAGGAAACGTCTAGGTAAACCATGTTCCCTGAAGGAGGGAGCAGAGACATTACATATGGAAACTCGCATGAGAGACCAATCACCTTTGAGCTTTAAAGAATAGGCCAATGAACATTGGTGTTCACAGATTGCATTCGGGTGCACCTCATCACAATGTGAGTATACGAGTGCATGAATGCAGTGCACCTGCAGGTTTTCACTGAGTGTCTACAACATGAGAATCACGATCAGATCCGCTAACGCAAGTGGCTCGAATGGGACCTGCCCCAGGCCACGTAGGGTGACGGCAAGTTCCCGAAGAGCCTCGAAGAATCGGACAGAGGCACACGGGGTACCTCCAGCGTCTGCAGTGGGGCAAATTTCTCCTGGATTGCCCAGGGAAGACCTTTCAAGCAAAAAGCTTGTACAGCCGACCTTTAAAAAGGCCATCAGCCCGCAAGATCCGCTGATACCAAATATATCAAATAGTTTCATTTTAAAAAGTTGATTACAAAATGAACCTCCATTTTTTGGAATGTTTTTGTTAAATTAAATAAAATTTTTCCCTAT
>JAUMHI010000172.1:0-18219 GCA_032359435.1 Enteromius unitaeniatus | reverse complement strand
TGTGTGAGTGTGAGTGTGTGTGTGTGTGTGTGTGTGTGTGTGTGTGAGAGAGTGTGTGTGAAGCTCACCCTGCACCACGCCCCAGGGGTACTGCCTGGCCTTCACCATCTTGTTCCCGATGTTCACCTCCTCAGTGCTGCCCACCACAGCGAACGGAAGATGACCCTGGAAAACGTTCGGCTGTATTAACACTGATTACTAGTAGTTATTAGATTATTAGTAATACACCATCATTAGAGGAAGCTGATTGTTTTATTTGTGATGATGCAGTGAAACATGCAGAGCTTGCTCTGGTTATTCCCAGCCGGATGAATCAATCTCAGGTTTGGGAATAAAGGAGGAGAAATGTGGTATAACACCCGTGTACAGCTCATAGAGCGGCAGCTGTGATCCAAAACCAGACCATCAATCAATTATTATTAATGATACAATAAAATAACAATAACAATAAAACCCATATCCTGTGGTACTTTAAATAGCATAATCAGAGCTATTATTAGAGTTAACACTGAAAATAAAATTTAAATCATAACAAAAAAACATTTTGATACTTTAAAAAAAATAATAAACGGTAATAAATAAAATAACACATACATATATATTTTTCAACTAGTTGCAAGTCAACATTTAGTTCAATGTGATGCACTAAAATAAAACCATAAAAAACACTTTTTTTGATTTGAACTTAAATAGAATTTAGAAAAAATAAATAGCTAGTTTAAGTCAAACATTTCTCATTTTCATTTAGTTTAACGTGAGCTGATAAATGTAAAGTTAACTGGTAAATAAAAAAAACGTTTTCTAAAAATAAATACATTAACTACAATAAAATAAGATATAAAGAGCTTTTTTATTTTTATTTTAGGCAATATTTTTGTTTTAATTTAGTTTAACTTGATGTAATGAAATAACAAAAAATAAATACAAAATTATATAAACAACAAAAAAACGATGAGTTGATAAAAACGCAACTACTAAAAAATAGTAAAGCAATTACTAAAACATTACAATAATGATATTTTGAATTAAACTGAATGTAATTACACACACACATATATATATATACAGTAGTCAACATTTGAAGTGGATCAAAACCTTTCATCAAAGTTGTCCTAAAGCCAAAACAACAGCAATTCCACTTCAAATGTTGACTACTACACACACACACACATTATTTATGAATAAATTCTATAATCGGATGTCAATAATACTAAAATAACACCGGCCTGTTTTCTTCTTTCCAGTGTAACAAGCTTCTCATGTGTGGATGTTTACTAGATCTCTCAGGGCTGTTAAGTGTGAGTACCGCACACACACACACACACACACACACACACACACACACACACACACTCCTGCAGGGGGTGGTCTCTATCTCGGCGTGACTCACGTTCATGGCGGTGTTGATCTTGGCCACGGTCTCGTCATCGATGGGGAACTGGTAGATCTGGACTCCGTTGCTGACCAGCTCGCTCATGATCTTGATCTTGAACTTGTGCAGCTCGCTCTTGGAGATGGTGTCGGCTTTAGCGATGACCGGGATGATGTTGACCTGCGAGCAGAAGCAGAGCCACAGACCAATATAGAGACACCACAGCCACAAACATTCCTCTCCATCCAGCACGGGACAAAATCTGCTAGCTGAGGCCAAACCCAGCCCTCGGGTGAGATATATATATATATATATATATATATATAATTATATTTTATCTATTTGTTTTAATAAAAACAGGTCTTCCAGAAACAGAAGCTCAGGAATAATCTGATCTACTGTTGGCCTGGGGTCAGGTCTAACGCGTCTAACACCAGACTGACCTTGCTGTCCAGCTTCTTCATGGTGACCAGGTCTAAGGATTTGAGCGAGTGTCCGGACGGAGCGATGAAGTACAGACAGGCGTGGATCCTGGAGTCGTGATAGTTATGCAGCGAGCGCTTGATCTTCAGCTCCTCCTGAAGGTACGACTCAAACTGTGTGTCGATGTAGTCCACTATGTGCTGGTAACTAGAACACCGAGATATAAGATCAGGAGGAGCGTGTGTGTAGGTGTCTCAGTAATGGATGTGAATGGGTGCCGTCAGCAAGAGAGTATCACAGTAATCCACAGCACTCCAGTCCATTCTGACGGCACCCATTCACTGTGACACACTTCTCCAGATCTGATGAAGAAACACACACACACGTTAATCAGATGATCAGCACTGACCTCTCCTGCTTGTTCATCTGGTCTCCGAAGCCGACGGTGTTAACCACGGTGAGCTTCAGACGAACATTACTCTCCTGAAGATCGTACGTCTGCGCTCGCAACTTCACCTTCGGCTCGAAATGGGACGACTCGAAATTCTCAAAATTGGTGTTGAAAAGAGTGTCCATCAGAGTGGACTTACCGATGCCGGTTTCACCTGGACGACAAATAATATACAATATTACCGTATGAGCACACACTGAAAACAGTAAGATCTTGTAGAAACACTTCGGGACTGTTTTTGATCAGGTAATTAACGCCGCGTCTTCAGCAGTGTGTAACTCACCGATGCACAGGATGTTGAAGCAGAAGCCCTGGCTGGTGGACTTGTTGACCAGCTGATCCGGCAGACTGTCGAAGCCCACGTGTCCCGACAGAGCCAGAGGACGGGCGTTCTTGTCCTGGAAGAAACCAGCGGGAAAGCATGACGCTTCTTTACTAACTTTATCAAATGTCAAACGTTTGTTTAGATTAAGAGAGTTGCTTAAAATGTGGTCTTTTATATCCACCGCATGCTTTATATAACTATAGATTTACGTACAATTAGGATTTTTTTAAATTAATTCCAACTGATAAATCTGATATTTACATTACGATTTAAAACAGCATTTTTTAATTATTATTATTAAGTTTTTTTTATATATTTATATATTACTTTTAATTGAAGTACATTTGTAATTTTACGTATTTTCTGTCGTTTTACTTTTTTAATATCATCATGTAGGTTTAATTGTTTTTTAACTAATATTAATATTTAATTTAATTTAAATTAAATGTTTAATAGTATGCTAATGTGTATTAAAATGGTAAATTCAGATGTATTCAGATATAAATCAGAGGAATGAATCAGAAATGTATAAATCTCTGTCTGAAGAATCAGAAATGAATTCAGATTGATCATTCAGAAACAGAAACGCACTCCGCGTCAGTTACACGGATAGAAATTGGATAAACGCATCACAAACTGATTCGGATCGCTATATTAGCTATATCTGGTCAGATGAATCAGATGAATCAGATGAATCAGAGTTTGTTTATAGATGAATGAGGCGGGTCGGGACACTCCCAAGCGCTCAGGCCAACTCACTCCCAAACTCCACGAGCCACAGGAACCAGGAAACACTAGGAAACGGGAATATATCGATCGCAAACCTACCATCTGTCGAACCACATCAGAAGAAGCCATTTGCGCGCAGAAACAGCGATTGCTGTATGCAAAAAAAATCGGATCGCTTTCGGACGAAAGTTAAAAGTTGCCTCGTCCAATAATTTCCAACTGACACGCCACTGGGACAGCGACTCTACCATTCCGGCGTCTCTGAGAGGGGTCGCGGAGAATCTCAAGCGACGGAGCATAACCACTTCAAATGTCAAATACATCAGCGAGCTCTTTCTTAAAAATACTCGTTGATTTAACACGAGTGGACGGCATAAATCCCGCTAGGATTAATTCATTAAAACCTCTAAAGCGCAATGGAGTTCCAACCTCCCCTTGTCCCAACAAAGTGGTACATTCCAACGTGGTGTAACTGGAATCCATTTTGGCTCAACGCGGAGCCGCTTCCCGCGAAACGCTGAGGGCGGCCTTGAGCCCAAATGAACGCCGCTGTAATCCAGTTTCGAAGCAGGGATTCTGTTCTCCAACAAGAGTTGCTAGGATGCCAACATCACCTCCATAAGCTCTACCGACCCCTATCTGACACACTCAGTACTCAATCTCATCTACAGCCCAGTTTTAATACGAGACGCGATGCGTTCACCAGCGCACGGACTAACGTGATACAAACCTGTCCGAACGACACGACATTCGCTTATTTATCATCATCATCACAAAATATAATATAATGGCGACGGAGTGCACGCAAGAATCCGTGCTGGACTTTCTATTGGAAAATGGGGGGCGTGTGAAAAACAAGGACTTGGTCGCGCATTTTAAAGTCCTTTTGAGCAGAGAAGATACGGAGCGAGCCGTGCTCAGAGACAGATTTAAGCGTTTTGTGGACAACATCGCCTACGTGAAGCAAGAAAACGGGGAGAAAGTGGTGTGTTTGAAGAAGAAGTACAGATACCCAGAGATGCACGGGCAGCCCGATGAAGAGGATGAGGGGCTCAACAGAGGAATGAGTGCATTGCATTTAGAAAAGAACATGCATGAAGAAGATCTGAATCCTAAATCACAGCAGGTGCAGGCTGTGAGAGATGCTGAGGAGGAGCTGAGTGTGTCTGACATCGCTCTGATCGAGAAAGAGCGAGAGCTCTCAGCTGACAGAGTGCATGGAAATGATGTAATGAAGCCGAGCGCTCCCGAGCTCTCTAATGCTCAGTCAACAGGAGAAGAGGAATCTAGGGCAGAGCTGGAGGCTGGAGCGGGCAGAGCTGCTGTCACGCCACAGGTCCTCGTTAGTAGAAGGAGAACATCGAGGGGCTCTCAGCGGAGTCTGCTGGGCTCTTCTGAGGATGGAGCACATGAGGCACAGAATGAGGAGGGCAGCACCCCAAAATGCAGCCGCAAGAACTTCATAGAGCTCATGATGAGCAGTTCTCCACAGGTGGGGCGGGTGTTCATGCATGGACTGGAACCAATGCATGCCATGATAATAATGATGGAAATACACATAATGCATGCAATGTAGTGTAAAAGCACATAAGTCGTAACGCAAATAATGCAAAAGCAGAAAATGCATGCAATAATAATTATGCACGTTTATTGCAAAATGCATGTTATATATAATGCATTTGCACAATTCAAATGTATATAATGCATACAACATATAATGCAAATGCACATAATGGATTTAATAAATAATGCGAAATCATATAATGCACGTGATAATTATGCTTAAAATGCCAAATCATATGCACAAGATATTATGTAATGAAAATACCCATAATGCTAATTATGTATATAGATTATTCTCATAATGCATATATTGATTTGCACACCATGTATATAACATATAATGCAAAATCACATAATGCATGTAATAATAACTAGGCTTATTATACAAAATTGTATAATGCAAATAAACATAATGCATTTAATAAATAATGGAAAATCACATAAAATACATAATCTAAATGTACATAATACAGCATAATGCATATAATTTCTATTCCAAACGTACATGGCCCATGCTTATAAGATGTAATGCGTGTGCAGGTGAGGCGCTCTCTGGTGCAGCGGAACTCTCAAGGGCAGCTGTCAGCCAGAGCGTGGTCAGTGGACGAGGACTTGGTAACTTTAGACCCGCTGGAGCACGAGTGGATGATGTGTACGGCAGACGGTGAGTGGGACAGTCTCCAGCGGCTGCTCGAGTGTGAGCCCACGCTCATCTCCAAGAAAGACTTCGTCACCGGCTTCACGTGCCTGCACTGGGCGGCCAAGCAGGGCAAGCACGAGCTCATCGCCACGCTGCTGGATTTCGCCAAACGCCACGGCGTCAGCTTCAACGTCAACGGCCGGTCCAGCGCCGGCTACACGCCTCTGCACCTGGCAGCCATGCACAATCACATCGAGGTGATGAAGCTGCTGGTGGGAGAGTACGATGCAGACCTGGAGGTCAGAGACTACAGCGGGAAGAAAGCGGCGCAGTACCTCCGAGCCAGCATCAAGGACATCATAGGGTCCTGCGTGAGCCCTGACACGGAGAACGCCTCCGGAGCCGGCCGATGGAAGCTTCCTAGAGTCCTGCAGACCAACCTCAACCCTCTGCGCTTACTGAACCCCCCCGAGGAGCCCACGGCCGACGGACAGCCCAGGCCCCGCTCTCTGTACCGCAGGTCCTCCATCGGCCGCATCCGACTCCAGAGGAACCGCTTCAAGACGCAGATCGTCCACAGCACCTCCTTCAGAGAGAACGAGGAAGGAGAAGACTCCCTCAAGAGCCCCGTCAAATCCAGACCCATATCCAATCTCTTCGGCTGAGACAGACTTCATTACAGCTGCTGGTGGTGCAAAAATGACAAAACTTGAACAGAAATTATATAAATAAATGACAAATATTAAATTATGGAAATAGGTTAAACTAAATCCATAGTGGGGACAACACTTCTACAGCATTTATTAGCCACTAGTTAATGATCATTTCATCATTTACTAATGCATTTTAAATTAAAACTTGTATTAGTTGATATTAATCAATGCACTGTGAACTAACATGATCAAACAGTATAAATATATATATATATATATTAGTGCTGTCAAACAATTAATTGCATCCAAAATAATAAATAAGTATTAACTATGCAATTAATAGTTTGACGGCACTGATATATAGTTTATTGTTAACATTAATAGTAAAAGAAGCACAATCATGGAATAGAGATGAAATGTTTGACGTGTTTATAATATCGATGGATTCTTTATGCATGAAAATGTATACAGTAGCTGCTTTTTAAATGTTAATGCAATCATCTCCTTTACTGAAGTTATGCACTGCTGTTTTATTACAGCGATGAAACTCTGAACAGATGTAGATGTAACGTAGGTTATTTAGCTTCACGGATGCACTTTGTGTTTATGATGATGCTCTTCTGTTTCAGTTGCTGTGCCTTGACCGATGCTCTTCCAGAAGCAGGAGTGTGTTTGTGCTGTCGGGGAAGACTAAAGAGCACATCTCAAAGATGATTTTTAACTTTAACTTTAATTTTAGGGGTGAACGGTTCCTTTAAGAACCCATGAGGCGTGAGGCAGTGCACTTTCCTGCTGATCAAACTTGTTTTTAGCCATCCCAAATACTAAAACACTAATCCCAAATGTGCATTCTCTTTAAAAGTGCCTCTACTGATCATTTCAGGCACTAATAATCACCCTGAAGATGTGTTTTACGTGTGAGGTTCCTCACTAACTGTTGAAGCTGACTGGATGTTTATGCTCCCTGAAGACAATGTGAGTGGTGTTTGCTGTTGCTAGGGTGTTCCAGCCGGTTGCTAGGTGATGTGGTAGCATCTGAGTGTTGTGCTCGTTCATGCAGCAGTGATGATCCTGACCTGGCCATCAGCACTAATTAATGCTGCTCTCAAATTACAGCCGTTCTCCGTCTGCTGCCGGTGGTGCGTTATCCCTCTGATGGAGAGACTTTCCAAACTGTGTCAGGCTGTTGTTCATTTCTTTTCTTTCTCATGCAATCTGCTTGAGCGGACACGGGTAATAAAGTAAAGCCGGTACGGCAGCTTCTTCTGGCTGGGAGATATAAACATGCTGTTTTTGGACACATCCTTACCGTGTTTTTACTCAACAACGTGCACTTGTCTTTGATTTATCAAAAATAAACTGCACTTGGAATAAAGAGTGTCGTGTTATTGGCTGCTGAAGTCGAAATTAAAAGTAAATGCATTTTTAAAAATGTTATTATGTATCTTGATCCGAATTAATGAACTATTTGGCAATTTATCTTTTAATATTTAACATGCATACCCTTTTTTTTAAACATAATGGAATCATTGTGGGAAAAAAATAATAAATTAGGTGATGTTATTGTTTCAAATTAATATAAATGCATGAAATGAAAACTCTCAGGGATATTCTTTTATTGTTGTTTAGTCCTTGACTACATAAATATACTTTTGCTGGCGCCAGTAAGGTTTTTGCACAAAGCATGTGTTTTTCCACCTTCTGTCGTGTGTCGCTCTGATTGAACAGATTATGGCCCTGCTTCAGTGTATTCAGGTTATTTTTGAGTTACTTTGGCCGCAGATGCAGCACGGATCTGATTATATTCTGTGTGCTGCTGAAGACGCTCTAGAGGAATGTCAGTCATATTCTTGACTTGTAAGCGCTTCTGTACTTAAACTCCAGCAGGCTTCTCCTTCAGAACACGTGAGAGGGTTTAAGACCTGGGTTCTGTTTCCTCCAGAGATTTACTGCAGATTAACATTGTTTTAACAGAAATAAGAGGATTTTCTGTCCCTTAAAAGGCTTTCAGAGAAAAATTATTTCTAGTTTTAAAGGACAGATTATACATAATATATATATTTTATATATATATTATTTGTTTTTCATTGTATTTACCATATTTTAATTATTTGATCATTACAGTATTTTTATCTATTCTTTATTATTATTACATCAGAGTGTAACTTTATTATCTGACATCAACAAAATAATTTTTATTCTTTAATTTATCATTATTATTTGAATCATACCAGTTTTAAAGGATAGATAAAAACCTATTTGGGTCTCTTTAACAATGTGCTTAATTACACATAGCGAGGTGTATTTTCCACCCAAATATCTTTATATTATTTTAGGTTATTTAATTTTAGTTAGTTAATTAAATGTTTATTAAATGATTTTATGTAATTTTATTTTTATTTCATCTCGATCTGAGTGTAGCTTTATTAACATTAACAAACAAACTAAACCCATTTTTATTTTATCTTTATGAATTCAGAGTAAAATGGCCATTTATCACAAACGCAGTCAAGCTGCAAGTCGAAAGTTAACTTTATAATAAATGAAGTTTAGCAGTTTATTTTATGTTAAGAGGTTACATGGTTTCTAAATTGCTTTCCACCCAAAAATGTAATTTAATTGAATAAGTTAGTAGTGTTGTGTCTGAGCTGCAGGTCGAGCAGCGCCCGCCTGAGGACGGCAGAGCACCTCCGGGACTTCCGGTGGCTGTGTGTGACGTATGCGGAAGCGGCCAGCGGCATCATGTCCGTTTGTTTCATCTGTGCGTGGACTGCTGTTGTTACTGATGCTTCAGTCCACACTATTCAGAGAGGTTAGTAATCACTCACACGTCCTTATCTCAGCTAGTGAGGCTAGTTTAACTGCGCTAACCCGCGGTGTATCTCCATCATCCGGGTCAGTGGCGGTTAAACCGCTGAACGAGCTTCACAGATCAATAACTCATCAATAACCCGCACATCATCATCATCATCATCATCATCATCATTAGAATACGCTTCTAACTCTATCATCAGAGCCGCTGCTCTTCTGTCACCGAGGAGCTCTTTATTATCAATACATGCACACTTACAGTAATTTACCAGGATCGAGCTGCTTTATTACTGTAGTAAAATCACGAGCAGGGCTCTGGGTTTAGTTATTTGAGTCCTTCTCTTTGATGACTGATGCTCAAACGTTTCCTTGGTAAATAACTGTAAAGTACTGTAAAGTTTTTATGCAGTTTAACGTTCATGCATTTTATTTACTGTAAATGCTTTTAATTATTGTAGTGTTAGTTGTTACTGATAATATCACTGATTCAGATCAAGCTTGATATTTGTGTTTAGTTCAGATTGCTTTACAGTGAAAAAGTTTATTCACAAAAAAAACGATTATACCGTTTTTTAAATCATGTGTTGATTGTGTTTCTTGGCTGTGTTTTTGATTAAATGTGAGTAAAATGTATACTTTTAAGGTTTCAAATAAGTTTTTCTTTAAATACAATGTCAAAAATTGTATGTAACAATATTTTTTATCAATATTAATATTTCAATAAGTTTATTCTGTTCTGTACATATTAAAATATATAAAAGAATAAGGGAACATATTCATTTTAAATGAGTAATAAAAAAAATGGAAACCTAGGATAATAGAAAATGTAAAAAGTGTAAAATTACAGCTAATCAGTTTCTGGGGTGAAATTAATTAGTCTTTTAATTTGTCATTTTTGTTAAATATATTTTTTTTATATATTGTATTTTGTAAATATGCCTGATAACATTGTTACACGGAATAATTTTTAAGTGCGAATATTATTGCCTCTGAAAAATATAATTTAAACCAAAATAATTATTTAAAGCAACGTTACACTTATTATTTTTATGGTTAAACCCTATTTTTTTTGCCTTTGACCCATATATGTATTTATTTATATTAAAGTAATTGATATTATGAATAGATTTCATTGATAAAAATATTTTTTTTATATATATACATGCATATGTGTGTATTTATTTTATATATATATAAATATACACACACATATCATGTGATTTATTTTATTTCGTATGTGTTTAATCATTAATTAAATTTTTAACCTAGTTAAAATAACTGCTGCAGTTTGACTGTGATTAACTCTTTAATTATTAATCGGGGTTATAACATGTACAGAAGCATGTCTGGCTTTATTCTTAACTGTTTTGATTAATTGAAGTGCCTGAAGACTCTCTGGGTTGTGTGTGTGTGTGTGTGTGTGTGTGTCAGCAGTGTTGGGCTGAAGCGTCTCCAGCATGACGTCGGTGGTGAGCGACACGGCCGAGGCGGTGGACCTGTGTCCCGAGCTCCACCTCTACCTCAAACCCATCGCCCGGCTCACGGTCAGCGTGGCTCTGCCTCACCTCAAGACGCCCGGTAAGTCCATCTCCAACTGGGAGGTGATGGAGCGCCTGAAGGCCATGGTGCATCCGGAGCAGTTCTCCTCGCTGCGCATCTCCAAGAGCACCATGGACTTCATCCGCTTCGAGGGCGAGGTGGAGAACCGCAGCGCCGTCAGACGATTGCTGGCCAGGCTGGACGCTAAGAGCATCAAGCTGAGCGGCTTCACGGACGTGCTGAAGATCCGCGCCGTCGAGCACAAGACCGACTTCCCCACCCGCCACGACTGGGACTCCTTCTTCAGAGACGCCAAGGACATGAACGAGACGGTTCCCGGCGAGCGGCCGGACACCATTCATCTGGAGGGACTGCCCTGCAAGTGGTTCTCCACCAAGGTACAGCCTTCTGTTTCAGCATTACTCAAAGTGCATGTGTACTCAGCGGAGCTGATGAAGTGTGTGTGTGCTGACCGCAGGACAGTGCTCCGGACAGACCCTCAGAGGCGGCGCTCCGGGCGGTCTTCCAGCGCTTCGGGAAGATCCGGAACGTGGATATCCCGATGCTGGACCCGTACCGCGAGGAGATGACCGGGAAGAACTTCAACACCTTCTCGTTCGGAGGACACCTGAACTTCGAGGGCTATGTCCAGTATCAGGACCACACGGGCTTCGTCCGAGCCATGGACTCGCTCCGGGGCATGAAGCTGATGCTGAAGGGAGACGACGGGAAGGCCGTGGCCTGCAGCATTAAGGTGCTCTCACACACTTACCTTTTGCATTTTCTGCATCCTGTTTTTTCCTGGATCCTGTTTTATGAATTTAGTCATCAAGTCTGATTAATAAAAATCGAATTCTTTAATTTTAAACAGATTTTAATATTGAATTGTATTAAAGGCATGTCTAATAATAACAGATAAACTCCTGTCTTCTTAATAACATTACTGGTAACTCTTTACAGTAAACTACATTAGTTATCTACTGCAGCCAACATGAGCTAACTATAGCTGTTTTTAATCTTAGTTACTAATGCATTATTAAATTCTACATTTTACTTTTTCCCGCTTTCATTTTTATTTAAGAATTTGAATAATTCAAAAGCATGTCTAATAAACAAAATGTGCATTTTGAAACTTTTTTGAAATAACATTATTTTTATTATTATTGAGGTTTTGATTTTTGATTTTTATATTTATTTGTTATAAGTGTCTTATTTCAGTGATTTAGTGGTGATCAAAAAGCATCACAATTCATGACAATTTAGTAGCAATTCATTAAGTTTTTTGTATTGCAATAAAGTTCTATTTAAATGTTGATAATCAAGAGGCATGTCTAATCAACTAATTTAACAAACTTCACCTTTTTATACTTTTTAAAAAAAAAAATGTAATGCTAAATATTTTACCAGTCGCTCCTCGAATCATGTATTTCTACATAAATTCTATCAAAAAGTCCTGAAAAGAATGGCTTCTGGGTTTTAATGTGTGTTCAGACCCCTGGAGCCCATCAGTGTACGTAATCATCATCTTCTTTCGGGAAACTCATGGAAGTTTGTAATGTTGTTATTTTAGTATTCTAATAGTTTAATACGTTTATTGAATTATTTCAGCACTTCAATTTAAAAACAAAATACGAATGCT
The DNA here is from genome assembly GCA_032359435.1 of Enteromius unitaeniatus. Lineage (NCBI taxonomy): Eukaryota > Metazoa > Chordata > Actinopteri > Cypriniformes > Cyprinidae > Enteromius > Enteromius unitaeniatus. Next base: position 6,074 of record JAUMHI010000172.1, on the reverse strand, counting down.
ACACTAATGCTGAAGAATATAACCACTGATTGAGAATGAGGTGTTTGTGTGATGATTATAAACCAGACAAGCTCTGTCCATTTGGAGGATGTTGACTCTGAAGGTGTGTGTCCTCAGGTGACCTTTGACACGACTAAACACCTGAGCGATTCATCCCTGAAGAAGCGTCAGCAGGAGCGCCTGAAGCTGCAGGAGCTGGAGAAACAGAGAGAGGAGCAGAAGCGCCGAGAGAAAGAAGACGAGGAGCGACGCAAAGAAGAAGAGAGGTACTGCGTGAAGAACAAAGTGTTCAGTGAAGGAATATTTAATTCTGTGATGGTGTTTAGTTTTTATTCCTGTCATGTCTTCCGTTGTGAACAGTTTTTGTGTTTCAGGAAGCAGCGAGAGCAGGAGGAAGAGGAGAAGGAGAAGAGGAGAGAAGAGAAGCTGCGCAAACGAGAGCAGAAGCTGAAGGAGAAGGAGGAGAAGAAGACACAGAAGAAGCTGAAGAAGCAGCAGGAGGAGGAGCAGAAGAAGCTCCAGATGAAGATCTCCATGGAGGAGCGCAAGCTTCTTCTGGCTCAGAGGAACCTGGAGTCCATCCGACTGATAGCAGAGCTGCTGAGCAGAGCCAAGGTCTGTACGAGGAGCAGCCACAGTTTAAATATTATTATTATTATGGTTAACACTCTTTCTGGTTAATAGAAATGATTAGAATTGAACTGGTGATTGAGAAAGCTGCGTGTGTTTCAGAGCCTGAAGCAGCAGCAGCTGGAGCAGCAGCAGGCGGAGTGCAGACGTCTGCAGCAGCTGGAGGAGCGCAGGCGGCTGCAGGAGGATGAACTGCGTCGAGTGGAGGCTGAAAAAGCCCGAACGCTGGAGCTGCAGAGGAAAGAGCGCCAGCTGCGAGACAAACTGCTGGGAAACCTGCTCAAGAAGAGCACCAACGCTGAGGACGTCCATCTGGACCTGCAGATCTGTGCTGCGCAGACGCAGACGCAGCACACAGAGGCTGGCGGAGCCACGAAGCAGGAGAAGCGGAGGGAGAGCGAAGCAGACGGAGGCAGACGGCGCAGGCGCAGTCGGAGCAGACAGAGACGCAGACGCAGCAGGAGACACAGCCAGAGCAGCAGCAGCAGTCGCAGCCGCAGCCGCAGACGCTCTGGTCACCGATCCAGACGACACTGAGACGAACACCTCCAGGATATACAGCACAACACAGAAGACTCAACAAATCAGGCCTGATTAGGGTCGTTAGGAGTTTTATGCCACAGCAGATTATGGTTTTGTACGGTTGTTGTTTTTTTTCCCAGCAAAAGATGTTGCCTATTTAAGGATTATTAAGATTTTTTCTTTTTTTTTTTTTTATTTGTTTTATTCTTAATTATTTATTAAAAATTAAGATTTTTTTAATGTATGTTTCCTAATTAAGAAAATTGTTTAATTTTTTTTTCTTAATTTTTAGTTTTTAGTTTTTTTGCAAAAAATAAAGAATATCTCGTTTTTGGACCATTAAGTTTTTCTTTCTTTTTATTTTATTACTTTTAATTAATTTTTTTTAATTTCAAGTCGTTTATGGTTTACTTCAGTTCTCTTCGAAGTATGATTTGCTTTCAATTGGGTCATCATTCTTATCAGATTTTTAATACATTTTTGAACACTAAATTTGGCTGTAAAATTAAAAAAGAAATGGCATGATGAATAAATGCCTGACATCTGAAATATATTTATTCAGAATCAGAATATTTCACATCATGATAATGTCAGAACATCAGGCCTTCTGTAATAGAGCTGCTGTGTCTCTCGTGCTGTGTGACCTGCTCTGTTTCTGAGGATGTTCTTCAGGTTCTGTGTTGTTATTCTCCACAGACTCCAATCCTTGGTTCATGACTTGAGTTTGAAGTTGTAGAAAGTGTTATGAGACTGTAATATGATTTTGTTTATTTCAAGCACGTGGGAGGGCTTTAACAGGGAGTACAGCTTTGTTTTCCTCCACACAAGCGCAGTATTTGGATGAAAGCACATGTCTGAAGACTCTCTCTTCACTGATCTCAATAAAGCAGTGCTTTGGATCTCGCTCGTTTTACTCTTCGTGAGCTTCAGAAAGATGATCATTTTCTTTTCTTTTTTCTTTATCTTGATATATATATCACCAGCAAATTCTTTCTCAAAAATCCATATTTTTTTGTAATAAAATGTTCAGCTTGAATCAGTTTTAAAGCACAGCAGCAGAAGCGGGTTCATTAGTGAGATTGTGTGGTGGGGATGATCCTGTTGTTTTGCTGAGTCTCCGTCTGCTTCATTCGTTCGTTCTCTCTGAACAAGCAGCTTCTTTAGAGAGTTAAAGCAGGTGTGTGTGCGTTCAGCCTGGACGCTGATAAGCTGTGTAATCTGATTATGTGTGTGTAAGAGCCTGTGTTTCTCAGTGCTTCACACACACTGCTGGTCATGGCCGGAGAAGAGCCGTATCCGAGGAAGATCCTGCAGTACATGGAGGGCTTCCTGGTGTCGAAGGTAACACTTACACATCATATCAATATCAATAAGATATTTTATCTGAACAATACCGTTACAGAAGAGTCAAATGTTATTTAAAACAACCCTTTTCTGTGTGAATATGTTTACTTCAGTCATGCACAGCTGAATTTTGTCAGAGAAGACATTCATAATGTTACGAAAGATTTCTATTTCAATTAAATGCTGCTCTTTAAAACTTTATTCATCTGTGAATCCTGAAAAATATTGGACAGCGTCTTGTGTTCAGCATCAGAAGTGTGTGTGGAGCAGTAAATCAGTGTATTCTGAAGATCATGTGACACGCTGAACATCACAGAAACACACTTTAACACAGATATACTTTAGAATTATATTTCTGTATTAAATCTGAATGATTTGAGTATATTATTGAAAGTGCATGCTGTCACCATTCATTTCTGCTCTTTTTAATCTTTTTGTGTATCTATTTTATTCAAAATTGGAAAATATAATATCTAATGTATTAGATGTGATGTGATGGAGCTAATAATTCATATCGAGGGCGTATGTTTGACTGAGACATCGGTGGAACATTAAAGCAGACAGCAATAACTCCTTAAATACGAAGAGGTCCGACTCCAGCTGAATGAGTCGTTTATGGATGTGGTTATAAAAGGAGTCAGTGTGTGTGTCTTCACACTGACTTGTTTGACTGCTCAAAAGATAATAGGAAAATATAGAAATCAGCTTTTGTTTTTGAGGTTGTCAGTGTAAAAATCTGATGTACTGTAAATAAATTCAATCTTTAGCAGCTGTTTCAGTTTATTTACAATATAACCAACACTTCTCATCAACACCAAGACATGGTTTTGTATGTATTTGTCCATTCAAGCGCATGTAGAAATGAAAGAGTTTTCAGTTGTGTGCTCATCTGTGTGTGTCAGGCTCTGTTCAGTGCGTGTGAGCTGGGTGTGTTTGAGCGTCTGCAGGGCTCTCAGATGTCTGCGTCTGAGCTGGCTCTGGCTCTGGGCTGTAGTGAGGACGGGACCGAGCGTCTGCTGAACACCTGTGTGAGTCTGGAGCTGCTGACCGCTAACACTGACCACTGCGGGACAGGTGACTCACTGCAGCACACACTCCACACGGTCACTGACCACTGCGCAAATCATATCTGTGTTATAATGAATTACAAATATTACACTAATATATATATATATAAAAAATTACAAATATAAAAAGAGACATATTTAGAAATGTTGATTTGTTACCAGTGTTTTTTGTGTAATACTATTCTAGTTTTATTCATATTTAGAATTTTCAAAAAAAAGAGTTTAGTTTTAATAATTTCATTGTTTGTTTTTATTATTGAAGGTTTTTATAAATGTTAATTTCATTTTCAGATATTTAGTGTTAGTTAAATATATATATATATATATATAATGATAAATGTGGGGGAAATTAGCAACTTTCTGTGTATTTACTCTTAAGCCAGTGTAATGTTTATATAATATTTTTAGTTAAGATTTAATGTTTTAACATTTCATTTTGAATTAATTTTTCATTTGTTTAGTTTATTTTTTTGTCTTTTATTAAAAGATTTGTTTTATTTCTATTGCTTATAAATAAAACAAAATTGCTTTTGGAACTAAAACAAGTCGATTTTTGAAAACAAATATAAGTTTTTTTTGTAACAAGAATTAAATGATCAATTAAGATTTTGAAACACAAACATACTATTTTAGGTTTTCTACTTCTAGATTTCATGTTTAATTTAATATTACTTCCAGTTGAAATTGACTAGAAATTTCTGAGCCAGAACAGAGCCCCAGAATCATCCTGAGGCGTTTATACAGTAGTCTGTGGTCTGAATGTGAGTGTTCTTCTAGTTCTGTACAGTAACACAGAGATGTCCAGCATGTTCCTGATCCGCTCCAGCCCCAGGTCTCTGTATCAGTCCATCGAGTACAGCTCCAGAACCATCTACCTGTGCTGGCATTACCTGAGCGACGCCGTCCGGTGAGAAGCTGTTTCTCACTTCACCTACTGTATCTCCAGAGGGCTTTATCCTGTCAAAGCTCTTTTACTGTAACTGTAGAAATGTTCTCTGATTTTTATCAAGTATAGTCATATCTTCTTCAGCTCTCGATCTTGTGTGATGTCTGTGCATCTTCTTCTTTCTCAGAGAAGGGAAGAACCAGTACGAGAAGGCTTTCGGGGTCAACTCCAGAGACCTGTTTGAAGCTATGTACAGGTGAGTCAGTGATCAGTTTGACCATTACACCTATGACCCCAGAAAACATGAGTGTGTGTGTTGAGCTGATGTGTGTGTGTGTGTGTGTGTGTGTGTGTGTGCTCAGGTCTGATGAGGAGATGCTGAAGTTTATGCAGCTGATGAACTCTGTGTGGAACATCTGCGGTCGTGATGTGATCACAGCGTTCGATCTGTCTCCGTTCAGAAGCATCTGTGATCTTGGAGGTAACGCTCTTCTCTCACACACACACACACACACACACACACACAGATCTTAAAATCAAGACACGTGACTGTAATCAGACAGAGAATAAATGGCAAAAGATCCACAAGATGGAGCTAAAGCTTCGTGAACACCAAGAGACTCAGACCCAGCTCTGATCATCAACAGCAACAAAACCTTCTCCAAACCAAACCCTGATGTTTATTACTGAGAACCGCATTAGTGTCAGAAATATTAACCTGTGACAGAAGAGTCTGATTGAGCACACAACCTATGAGATATGGGAAATGTTTTCTTCCTTTTGCAAAGTCTATTTATTTATCTGTCATCACTTTGCATAAAATAATCTAATGTTAAAAGGTTTGAAGTCGATAATATTTTTTATTCAGTGTCTTCAGTGATTTTAGAAACTGTAATGTGAAAAAAAATTAATAAAAATAACTAACTAAATAAATATGTATGTATATATATATATTTAGTTATTTTTATTTATTTCTTTCTTTCACATTAAAGTTTCTAAAATCACTGAAGCCACTGAATAAAAAATCTTAATAAATATATATATATATATATATGTTTATTTCATAGTTCATTTGCAAAAACACATAACTCAGTTTTTAACGATTTTCATGTTTTTTCATGTTTTATCAAACTGTAGTTGGGATATTTTGATTAGATGAAAAAAACAAACAAAAAAAATTATTCAAAAGAGTTATCTGTTTTTGAAAATATGTGTGTGTTCCTGTAGAACTGTCCTGTCAAACAGCACAGGTGGAGTGTGTGTGTGTGTGTGTGATGGAGAGTCGTCTTCAATCTCACTGAAGGCTCATTAGCGCTCGACAAACACTCCACATGTTAATGTCTCGTCATCATTAGTCTAAACCACAGCAGACTCTACAGATGATTCCCTCAAGACTTCTCCTGTTTGACACGACACACACCTCCACACACACACACTCCTGAAGAGATTAGACCACAGAGACTCGCCTGCTCAATAATACAAGAACACTTTCAAGACGCTTCATGGAAGCAGAGGAAAGGCGGTGTGACAGACGCTCACACACACACACACACACACACACTCATGTTTTGTGGGGTCATAGGTGTAATGGTGTTTCTACTGTACAGTCTGTATGTGGTATTGTT
>JAUMHI010000171.1:0-24166 GCA_032359435.1 Enteromius unitaeniatus | reverse complement strand
TCATTGGGTGGTTAAAGCCTTTCCCTTTATTCCAGGGAAGCCTTGCCTTAGGTCTGGGAGCTCACTCAGAGAGTGCTCCTTCGTCCTATACGACAGGCTCACGGCGCCTCTTACAGTTAGAGCTGCAGGCTGAGCGACACCGTCACCTTCGCTAGGTTTACAGAAAAAAGACCTCTGCATAGAGGCTGTGTCTTCTTGCGTCCTCAGGAGGACAGCAGGTGAGTGAGAGGACCGGCCGGTGCCGGCTTGCTGCGCCACTTCTACGGGATTCTCTCAGTGTTCCCTTAACTGTGGGTACGACCCCAGAGTCGTGGCCCTTTCCATGGGTGTTCCCACATGAAACGTCGAAGTGATTCGACTGAAAGGGTAACGTCTAGGTTACGAACATAACCCACGTTCCCTTAAGGAGGGAACAGAGACGTTCCACTTTCTCCACCACTCAGAGGTCGGTCTGACGCCGGCTCGACTCTTCAGCGAAAACCTGCATGTGCATTCCGCTCGGGCCCTCTTATACTCACACAGTGATGAGGTGCACCTGAGTGCAATCAAGTGCACGCCAATATTCATTGGCCTTTTGTATAAAGCTCAAAGGCATTTGGTCTCTCTGGCGAGTTCCCATATGTAACGTCTCCATTCCCTCCTTCAGGGAAAGTGGGTTACGTTCGTAACCTAGACGATCTCACAATCTCACTCGATTTGTAGGTTTAGGGACAGGGTTAGGTGCAGGTCACTCTCACAAATTCATATAAATTGGCAACTCATAAAATACGTAAAATGTGGCAAAAAAAGTTGAGGTCATACGAATTAGCCACCTCGTAAAATATGTATTGCCTTAAGACTGGGCTGATAATTCATACTAAAACAATACTGGATGACATTGCTTATATTAAGTTTTTGGATTAGTTTTTGTTTTTATATTTCCTGTTTTTAATTAGAATTTTAAAAAACATTTTTTAATGTGCATACAAACCTGAGGTTGGTTTAAAGAAGCACAATCATAGTTTTTACTTTTTAACTTTTTTTACTGACCAAAAAAAAATTTGAATTACATAAATAATGTGTAATAAGTGCACTGCAGGATGCACTGGTCACAAGTGCCAGTTAAACGTACGCTAGTTTTCATATTTTAGGACTGCTGCTATGAATTAGTTCTACTGACCTTTCGCGTGTTGGAATAATACTGTTTTCTAAAGTGCCCTGAGAAAAGGACACACTCATAATGATAACTAATTTAAATAATACTCCATATTAGAATACAACATAGCATTGTATATGGGGTTTATTCTGAGTCATTGTGACATTTACGTAGCGCTGGAAGGCCAGAGTTTCATGTGCAGTTAAAGCAAGGTGTCAAGAGCTTAAATGTAAGCACTGTTTAAAAAGACCAAGAGCAATTAGGGGAAAAAAACTTTACAATAGAACTTAATGTCCTTGTTCCTTTGATCTGTGTCGCTAACTGCAGTGAAACTTTCTGTCCTAATTATCCATTTCTGCCAGTCAGTGTCTCTCTGTGTCCCTGTCTCTCTCTCTCGCTCTCATTATAGTCTCTCTTTTTCCATTTCTACATTAGCACAGCAGTCTGATATGCACTTAACTGTGTAGACATAGAGAAAGGGGATGAAACAAGAGGAGAACAAAGTGAGGGACCAAGTAACAGACAAAAAGAGGAGGAGAGGTGAGGAAGAGAGATGAATGAAGAAAGTAGTTCATGGAACATAAGGCTAATGACACGGGAAAGAGGTTCTCAGCCCTGAAGGACTTCACTCTTGCCCTGATCTGTTCATCACATTGACTATTTGACCTAAAAAAAAGTTGAGGTATCACTGACAAAGATTTATCTGTTAGATATTTCTGGAAAACTCCCAGCAAGCATCGTAACTAACATAGTTATTGCTTACTGGCCCAAGAGACAGTGATTGCAAATAATATAACATTAAATAAAAGGCCACTTAAGTGTACTTGATGTACATTTGCATTGCTGTGTTTTTTCACATGTTTAGGTGCTTTTAAAAAAGTATATTTTAAAGGCATATAAAATTAGACATTTTAATTTAAAGTCCATTTTAAATAATTATCTTTTATAAATATTTTGTCATGCTTTAAGGAAGTACACTAATTTTGATGTGTTGACTAAACTATAGGATAAAATAGTTTATTATAATTTAATTGTGGTGTAAAGATAGAATAGTTTAAATGTGTAAAAATATAATTATATAAATATAATTATATTATAAATACAATTACAATTTAAAATTAAAACAAAAAATATATTTTACAAATAAGTTTCTGCTTCATCGCCCTAACTGTGTAATTATAAGTAAATAAATAAAAAGTTTCAATAGATATGACATTTAAGTATGTTTTAGTTTACCATAAATGTGTAACAGTCAGCTGGAAGTGCCAGCAAATTTCACTGGAGGGCACTCCAGGCCTGACTGTGTTCATTGTTTGTGTGTCTCTGTATTTGGATTATTCTCTCGCCTTTGCCCCTGTTGTTCATGTTTGCTGTTGATCGACCCTGCTTGACTGTACCCTGTATTTATGAACAAACTCGCTGCATTTGGATACGCACACCTCACGTCTCAAAGTCAAAGTCAAAGAAACTTTATTGTCACTTTATTGTCACAACTATAAATAGCAGATGCAGTACACAGTGCGGTGAAATTATGCTCCCCCTAGACCAGAAGTGCTACACAGAAGTACAGAAATACAAACATACAAATGTAAGGCTAAAGACTTAAGACTAAAGATATACTTAAAAGCTATGCTAATCTATGTGCAAATATCCTAACACATACAACAAACAAGTGCACAGAAGATAGACAAGACAGTGTATGATGTATGTATGACTGTGTCTGACTGATGTCCAGCATAGTCTAGGTTGCTGTCTGTGTAGGTGTGTGTGTGTGTGTGTGTGTGTGTACATATGTAGCCAGGTCAGTGTGGCTACATATGGAGGCTGGCTCCTCCAGCGTAAAAGAATGAACAGCCAATGAGGATCCAGCTTCATCAGTCAGGACCTAGCAGTGTTCACGGAGGACGCCAGTCTATGAGGGATCCTATCGAACAGCTGCTCGAGCTAATGCAGGGTAAGCGGACTATCGAGGAGTACGTAACGGAATTCTATGAACTGTGTTAACGATTGCCATGGGATGACATTGTACTTAAAGATTTGTTCCGTTGGGGTCTCAATTAGCCAGTGAAATCATGGATGCCTGTCGGAAAGTTTGATTGCTGCCTCCTCGATTTCCTGGAATATGCTCTGGTGCTGGCCGATTCAAAGCTCACAGTAGGCATCGCCTACTGTGGAGGAACACGACTCCGACCTTCAGTCTGTGCCCGATAAATTTGGACTCTCTCCAAACACTTCTCCCCCTCCAAAGCCAAAACCTCAGCCAGAGTCAGCATAGACACAGCACAAGATGGCCGTCGCCCCTGAGCCTTCTCACAAGATGGCCGTGGATCCCGAGCCTTCACACAAGATGGCCGCCACTCTCAAGTCTTTGCCCATCATGGGCATCATAGAGGCTGTCCCCTTGTCTGCTGCACTTCCTGTTATGACAGTTGCCCCTTTTAGTGTGTAGGGCCGCACACTGCTCCCCGAAGCCCTCCGGTGAACCAGACCTACTATGGCCCTATCCACCGGAACCAGTCTGTGACCTCGATCCGTTATGGCCTGAGCCGCCAGAGCTGGTTAGCATGCCTGATTTACTGTGGTCTGATCCACCAGAGGCCACCAATGAACTTGATTTGCCTTGGTCCGAACCACCAGAGCCTTTGTCCAGTCCAGTTCTGACCACGGAAGGCCCACCAGTGGCTGCACGACCCCTGGAGACTTCAGTTGTAGATTTTCCAGAGACTCTGCTGGTGGCAGCACAACCTCCGAGTCAGTACGTCAGGACAGTTTTAGAACTCTTGCCCTACCTGGAACCAGCCACAGAGGCCTTTGAACTTTTGCTTTGCCCTGAACCAGCCACAGAGGCCTTTGAACTCTCGCCCTGCTTTGTACCAACTACTGAGGTCTTTGAACTCTCGCTCTGCTCTAAACCGGCCATGGAGGCCTTTGAACTCACCCCCCACACTGAACCGACCACGGAGGTCGTTGAACTCCTATCCAGCCCTAAACCAGGCCCAGGACCAATCATACTTTCACCCGGACCTGAACTGGCTGCCGGGACCTTAGAGGCCACCATTGACCTGTCTGTGCTCCTGTTTACAGTTTGTTCTCCTGATCTGCCCAGGTGGGCTTCTCCGCCATCTGCTCCACTCTGGAGGGCGTCGCCGCTGTCTACGACGTCCTGGTGGGCATCTTCGCCATCTGCTCCACCCAGGTGGGTGTCTCCTCCATCTGCCCCGCCATGGAGGGCGCCTCCTCCATCAGTTCCGCCAGGTGGGCGTCTCCTCCATCTGATCTGCCCTGGAGGGCGTCTTTGCTGTCAGCTCCGCCCAGGTGGGTATGTGCCCCGTACTGGTGGGCGTTCCCGCTGGCTCCTACATTTGGAACGTCTGGAAGCCGCTCCTTAAGAGTGAATATTTCCTGTGTTCCCTGTGTGTTCTTCCTGTTGATTTATCGTTCTCAACCCTTCCTGTTCCTGGACTCTCGATTCTGCCATTTCCCTTGGATACTGTTCGTCGATCGTTTGACCATTGGTTTGTATTTGGATTATTCTCTCGCCTTTGCCCCTGTTGTTCATGTTTGCTGTCGATCAACCCTGCTTGACTGTATCCTGTATTTATGAATAAACTCTGCATTAGGATCTGCACGTCTCACGTCTCCTCCAGCGTCCTTGTTAGAGAGTAATTCTATATTTAAGTACTGAGTAATATTAATGGACTGCATGTACTGTACTTACTATATGGTTAGGATTATAAGAAGTGTGTTGCGTAGGGTTACTTATGCATAATCAATTAGATATAGATCAATTAGAATAAATAGTAAGCACATGTAACACATGTATACCTTAGAATGAAGTGTTACCACATTTTTTAATTTAATTGCAAAAAAAGTGACCAAAACATCACATTCAGTTTGCCCTTCTATTGTTTTCAAATATATTATTTATGTAATAAATAAAAAAAGTTTTTAAACTAATTTTGCAAGTTAAACCATGTGAGTTTAATACAAGACCAAAGTTTTGGTCATCACGCACTCTGTATTTGTGCATTGCTATTGTCATTCGGATTGATTACAATTAGTATAATCACAAATAGTACAGAAAAAACATGTTAATGTGTGGTTACTTTAGTGTGGTTACAGTATTATGTTTTTTATTTGTAGTAAACCCATGTTTAATTTTGATAATTAAAACATATGTAACCGAGTGCAGAAATTGAGAAACGTGAGTAATCTTACCTGATACTGATATTACAATAGCCAGTCTTAACAGTTTAGGTGAACTGGCTCGTTATTTTTTTTTTATTATTATTATTATTTTTATATATCAACATGCTTGCGGTAAGAGCATCTATGGCATATCGTTTTGGCCAAAACATACAAGGAAACACGTGAAAAATAATATCACCAAGATTAAAATCACCAAGTACGTCTGTGAAACAAACATTTCTCTAACGACCCCCTGTAAAACTAGTCCCATCCGAATACGATATAAAACTACTGATCATGTAGATTCATAATAGATAAAGATATTCTGGATGCAGACCAGTAATGCAAGTTTCAAATGGCAGCAAGGGCCATGTTTTTTAACGAATTAGCATGGTGTGTGGAAATAAGAACCTTCCTGTCTTCTCCGAGTAAAATCCAGCAACAGCCAACCCAGCCTGACATTACAGCACCTTATTAGAGTCCTGCAGGACTGGCCCCTACCTGACTACAGCTCCACTCACCACTGACAGAAATAAGAAGCACCATCATGTTGGGTCAGTGTGTATGTGTGTGTGTGTGTAGCTCTGCCTTAATTAAAGCCACAGTGTTCTCTTTCAGCTCGCGGTGTCTGTGCATATTGGGCGTAGGGGACACTGAAACTCATTATTCCCAGCACAGCCCAAACACTGAGGCTGTGTCAAGCCAGCATCCATCACCACAGGCCTGCACACAGTCAGCACAAAAAAAACACATTCGTGCTCACTCAGCACATTCACCAATTTGCAATTTTCCAGTGCGGGGTTGGCTGACATGTTTTTATTGCTGAAGATCACTTTCAAACGCACAGATCATGAGAGCCAACGCTCGTTAGCCTAGCGCTGCTGACTCAGACGCTAACGAGGATAATTAACAGCACTGCGTTACAGAAAGCATTGCAGGGGAGGAGGAGGCACTGCTAACGGCTAACAGCACTGATGTGAAAGTGAAGATACACACCTGTGTTGCTGCTTGGAGTTGTGTGTGTGTTGTACAGCTGGAGTAAATAGGAATCAAGGTTTCTTCAGATGCTTGAGAGTTCATTGTACTAAAAAGTAAACTCCAAACTTCAACTCTAGTACAAAAAACAGCATTTAAAGGGGTCATGTGAAGTGATTTCAAGAAGTTAAAACAAGTCATAAAAGTTATGACTTGTCCACGCCCCCCTTAAATCAGCTAATTATAACACAACTCCACTTTTCCATGTCACAGAGTGGGTTTATGTCAAACACCACCCAAATGTTTACATAAAGAAAGAAGGCGGAGCTATTATTCTGGCTGCAGTGTTGCTGCGGGCGCCATGTTCTGGAGACGCTGTGTGTCATTGTGAAAGTCAAACTACTTTCTTTGTGCTTCCAAAAGAGGACACAACTAGAAATCAGTAGGGATGTAACGGTATAAAAATTTGACGGTACGGTAATACCTCGGTATGAATGGCACAGTACGGTATTTATTAAATCATTTACATAAAAAAAATAAACTAATTAAGAGGCTCAAAAAAGTGCCAGAAGTGTTTATTAAACAGTTTACATGAACACTGAACATATCAATGGCAGACACATTAGCCATCTATCTGTAAACCTTGAAACAGGAACTTCAATTTTAATAACAAAAAATTATTAAACCTTCCACACATCTGATTTAAAACCTACATTAGATTGCTAGATGACGTCATATATCAATTTGCATATTCATTACATCAGTGCGTCATGTTATCTTGCTTCTCTGTGGTCACATAATGTTATTCAATGCACCCTAACTCTCAGTATAACTGTTTTCACTGATATTTTTAATGGTTTCTGTTGTCAGAAAAACAGATTGAATATGAAATAGTGACTGAAATGCACGCCATTATAAGGCCTACTGAACTAGCTCTACTTTACAAGATGTTAATCCAGATTAAAATCCTTATTTATAATCGTTTATAATATATATATAATTATATTTATAATTCATACTAATGAAACCAAGTACACATAAGATGCTATGCTGTTATTTTGGCTCTATTTGCTTGTAAAATAGGCACGTTTGGGCTGATGGGAATTGTAGTTCCCGCTACCTCCCGTTTGTTCCATTCGCCTGAGCAAATGTTTCTCGGAAGACCTATCGTTTTATCGAGTCATGCGACCAAAAAATTTGAAATTGTTACATCCCTAGAAATCAGTGTTAAGTTGTGTTTCCAACATGGTTGCGCTGCGGAGATACAAAGAAAATGTGAACATTTATGAAGTTCAAAGAGACACGGAGGCTGACGAAAACGCGACACCTATGCGGACAATCAAACAAACGACAGACAACTGGGCATTACACAAGACACAGTTTAAATACAGGACCTAATCAAAAGCAAAATAGAGAACACCTGGACACACACGGCTGGCAGGGAGTGAACACTAATGAAGGGGCCGAGTTACAAACGAGGATACAGAATGTAAACAAAACACAAGGAGCACGTGGAACAAAGAGACAGGTAACGGTGTGACACAAATATCCTGGGCCCTCAGGAAAAGGTTTTGACACCTCTGTCCTATACAGTAATAGATTATGTTTTAGCCTATGCACCCTTTTATATAGTTAATCCTAAACTGTTTGCATCCAATTACACTTAAATTTGACCCTTTATCTGATTTTGATTCCATCATGCATAGTGGCTCATGCCATGTTGGAAACATTGGTTAACTCTACTCAAACAGGATGCAACTAAGTAAACCAACCCCAGCTAATTTTGTCATACATGTCATGAATTGATATATCTGCACGCGTTTTTTGGATTTTGCATTTACCTGCAACTACCAAAGGCGTTTTGCATCTGGTCATAAAAGAAAGTGACTCTTATGCCACAGCTGTTTAGCGCTGTCTAAGTGCTCTAGCACTGCTCTTTCACAACAGCTAACAGATTGTGTGAGACGTAATGTTTGGGACAGCTGTTACCATACACTTGCAGTAGCACTTAAGATGACGCTTGCTTCCACAAAGAAACCACTGCGAGCTCAGTGATCATTCTGGACAAAATATCTTGTCATTAAGACAACCAAAATACAATAGAAAAAGAATTTTAATGAATTAAATAGCATTGTAAGTTAATGATTGGAATCCGTTTTTAATTCTTCAGCACACATTATTACAGTGAATCCTTTCTCTTTATAAATGACTCAATTAATGATGCGACTTTAATAAATGAAACAACTTTCTTATGAAGATGATTTCCAAATACAAATGAAGATTTTACACTGTTTTACAGTGTGTTTTAGAAGTAGCTACAAGAGATTATTTCCTGGAACGAGCAGGTCTTGTGATGCATCAAATAGCAAATATTGTAGTTATTGGACGGAGTGTGTTGAAGTGTGTGTTGTGTGTGTGTTGGTGTTGATTTGCCTGTGACTGGGCTGTTGGGCTCTGTTCATTATGTGCTGAGACTGGGGCAGGTCTCTCCTCACAGCCAGGATGAGGGTATTAAAGGCGAGCGTCTGACACCTCTCTAATGAAAAATAGAATCCTCCTGAAGGTTACGTAGCGGCCCATGCTGAAAATCCTGCTTCATTTCACTCTCTCCCTCTGCTTAGGTCAATCTAATTCTTTCCTCCTGATAGATATTTTCTCTTAAAGTTTTCCGTAGGTAAGTGTGTGCCAGCCTCATCATAAGGAGACTCGGTTTTCTCTGCTCGTGTTTTTTCCTCAGCGTTATCGGAAAAGTGGAGCAGTACTTTGGCTAAATATACTGGAAAAAGAAATGCCGTGTCCATTTTCACTGTGTCATTTTCTTGTCAATTTCCCAAAACAATGACAAAGAAACTGCAAGTAGCACCTTGATTTAAACATTACATTTTAAAAATACCTCTTTAATTAAAACTAAAAAGAAAAATACTTGAAATACAATAAATCATAACTGATCAAATAAACAAACAAAAGTAGTGGAGGGGGAGAAGAGCTCGTTTCTCATTGGTTCCCACTTTTATGGGAACAGAAATGCTCTAAAACGGCAGCTTTGCCAGACTGACTTTGCTCGCGAAATTGAATGTAGTGTCACAGGAAGTATGGGCTAAAATGACTAAAATGTTAACAAAAATGTAAGGGACAAGATATAAATAGAATCCTATTAACAATATTAACAAAACTAGTATATTAATGATGACAATAAAAAACACATACATCATTTTAAGTTATTAATTACTTCATTCATTTCTGAAAATAAGGTAACTGGTTGGTTAGGTAATTTCTGAGTAATAATAATAAGTGATAATAAGTGAAATAATGTACAGTAAGTAGATTGTAGCAACTTCAGGATGATACCATCTGTTCATTACCCATCATAAGTTCATCACTTACTAACATAAATCAGACCACTTCCATTGATTAAATGCATATGTTTTGTTCTCTCAGAGGAACACAAATATCTGAAGTATGTGAGCGTGACAGAGAGAAGTATGTCATTTTTGCGGTACTCAGCAGTTGGATGATGCTCGTGTCTCTTTTACAGTGCAGATAGAAGTAAGAGGTCAAGCTTTGTGTGACCCCAGACACTCAAAGCCCGGTCACCCAGCGCACAGCCTCATGGGACGCCCTGTCAGACTCACGACTTCTCCCTCCCTCTCCTTCTCACTCTCATCTTTGTTGTAAGTGACCACTGTTTTAAGTTATTTTATTCATAAACATGATTTCTTAAAAAACAAATCAAGAATGAAATATGGTGAAGTGACGAGCTGCTGTTTAAAATTTCAAACTGCCGCTGTCAGATGTGTATGACCTGCCCTACACGCTCTGCCCTTTGCACAGTGTCACACACACACACACACACACACACACACACACACAGAGAAAGAGCCTCACACCACCTCTGTCACAGAAGCATAACTACAGCTCTGCTGATGACACCGTACCAGTGTCTCTGCCGAAACACACTCATTTATATGTGTGTAAGAGAGTGTACAGCAAGATCTGCAAGAAAGAAGAAGATACGCTTTGTGTGTGTGTGTGTGTGTGTGTGTGTGTGTGTGCGCGAGAGAGAGAGAAAGGGAGACATTAAACAGATAACTTGTTTTTAAATTCACTGTTGTATTATCACTGGAAAATGGTCAGCATAATTATAAATAAATGATAAGAACAATAACAAAAAAGATTTAACATTATAACAATATCAGATTTAAATTCATTCTGGTTCCTGAAAAACTGACATTTAAATATATATACATTTTTTAATATCATTACAAAAAAAAAGAAAGAAAAAAAAATTTTAACATACATTTTTAAATATTCACACTGAGTACTGAATTTTTGGATATTTGAAATGTCATGATTTTTGAGATTTAAGGATAGTTTTATTTTAAAAGACAACCTGAATTAATCTTGCCACATAATGAACAAGTAAAATTATGGACGGATGATTATGTTTGTCACTTTATGCCCCACAAAAATTAAATAAATAAACACATACCCACATACATAAATTCATACATTTATTCAGGAAAACAAAAACTTGCAGTGTAATTCAAATAGATAATGAGATGATGACTTGAAGACACTAAAATTCTGACATAAAATGTACTACACTTTATATGAAATAAATTCTGGAATAAAAACAAAAATCTGACTAATCTGAAATAATCTTTAAGATATGATTTTAAGTCATGTCTGGAGAAACTTGTCTGTATAAATGTAAAACATATTACAATAAAATTCACACGGACAATAACTTTTTACCCAAAAGAACAAAAAAAAAATCTGTAATAAAAGTATTAAAAGAAGAAGAAAATCAAGAATATTTCTAAACATGTTTTCCAATCATGCCTTTTTGTTTGTTTGTTTTTCATCTCAGATGAATCCCTCCATACTTGTGCAAGGAGAGAAGCTCTGAGTAAGAAGTGGTGTCCTGGTGGGTGCTGAGGAGAGGTTCTGTCCTGTAATTAGTGAGAGTATGGTAAGACTGTTGGGTCTTAAGTATCTCAGCAGGGTGCTAAACTGTGTTTATGATCCAACAGCACTCGTATGATGCAGCAAATACTACCACTGAAGACTAACTCTCTCTTTTATTTCTTTCACTTCTCCTACATGCATGAGATCTGCTAAACACAGGTCAATTAAACCTACTCCTGCTGTGTCTGACAATAGTTTTGATTGTAGTTTATTTCCTTATAGTTAGTAAGACAGAAGCACCTGTAGTTTCCTGGAGAGGCAGATTACACACACAGTCCAGTTGTGATCCGCGTGCGTGAAAGTGTGTCTGTACCTGTGTGTGTGTTGGTTGTTAGAGCTGTTTTTGAAGCACAGACTCCACTTGTCAGATTATGCCATATTTCCATTTGACTTTCATAAGCTGTTTACGGCTCACAGGCTGTGGGAAGAAATGTGTGTGTGCGGTTTGGATGGCGTCAGGCTCTTTTACATGCTGTATTTTGTATGTCAGAATTGCTGGTTGGAGGGATCACTGTAAAAACAGTCCCGCTTTTTCCTTCCCTAACATTTTTGTTTGTTTCCGGTTGTTGTTTTGGTCCTGAGGTAAGAAAGGATGTCAAATCATAAATCCATCCACTTTGCATGTGCAGCGAAAGGAAGTATTTTATTCCACAGATTTTCCGTCGTATCGGAGGATAATGACTAGTGGAAATGAAATACGTTATAGATTAGACTTTTTAAAATGTACTTTATTAAAGTAATGTAACGGATTACATGTGATTACTTATCCAAATTTCTAATATTTTCAATTGTTAATCATTTTGAAATATTTAAAGCAGGCAGGGTTATAGTGCTACTCAACACTGATCACTGTCAGACTTTCAAAATCACTTCAAATCACCTGAAGCACAGCCAGCACAAAACCAGACTTTAGCAGCTGTTTGATTTTGAGATCATTCTGAGATTAAATACAGATTTAAATCATAAGAAATAGTTCAACTATGATACTGCTTTTGGAATCAAATCCTTGCATAGCTATGAGAGGAAACACTTGCATTTAAAAATGCCTTGCGGGGAAAAAAACTATTGAAATATCTTTAAAAAAAAAAATGTAATCATGTAAACCCAAAAAGCAGTTTTTGATTTGGTATCCTACTCATGAAACGTGAATGTGTGTCATATTTTAAAGCAGTACAATGTTATATGAATGAAATAAGTCTGAATGTGGGTGCATGTGAAATATCATTAACCCCTGGTTTCACAGACAAAGTGTAAACATAGTCCTAGACTAAAATGTAAATCTGATCTGTTTTTAACTTAAAGATCGAATCAAATCACTGAATGATCTTAAAACATGTCAGCACCTTTGTTTTGTCTTCCGATGCACATCAGTAATGTGTTTTTCTAAGGTGTAGTTATGCAGCTGGTTTGCCAGTAACTTACTGTAGATTTAGAGTTATTAAATTTATTGGCAACAGTTTGTTTAAATATAAATAAACAATAAACAAAAACAAGTCTTTTATCTTTACAGAATAAAGCAATTAAAAACAGCCATATAAAAAATTCATCAACCTTTTTCTGTTTTCTGATATTGGTTGTTATTTTATTTAATTTTTCCTGTGAAGATAAAGATTTGTTCATGTTTAATGTTTATCTTTGAACAAACTATCGCTAGTAAATAGCATAAATTTAAATCTACAGTAAGTTACTGGCAAACAGCTCCGATTAATACTGTAATTTCTACAGAAATATGATGTTAATAAAAAATGTGCTAACTGAACTATGGCCTGATCCTGGTTTAAGCACAACCCTGTCTATGAAAACATTTCAAGTTACTGTAATTGTTTAAATACACTGATTACATTTGCTTTGTAATTAAATGGCAACAATGTAACAATAGTTACTTCCGGCACGGATATATTTTAGCTATACTCCACACTCAATTGTAAACAAATTAGCAACAGGTCGCCTTCATGGCGTTTGTTTCAGACGAACTCTTTTATGAAGCAGCTAAGGGGCTGTTTTTGTGTGCTGGACGTCGCCTGTGCTCTGCTGGAGGACCAGCGCGGGGCAGAGAGATCAAAGCCGAGTCTGGGGGAAAAAATCCGGCGTGAGTCCTGGATCTCTCCTCACTGGATTAACATTTATCGAGCGGCTAAACTGGCTTCGCTCACTCCAGGACAAAGACACAAACGTAATTGCCGTGGCTGTTTCGCGAGCTGATCACCAATGTTCCCAGCAAAGCCCGGCTAATAGACATTTCATTACGGATTAGAAAGTCTCTATTACAATACAAATTAAAGACGCTCTGATCTTAACCCGCAGGTCAAACGGCATCACGGCGAAAGTTTAGGCTGTTAGGTGTAAGAGAGGCGTGGAGTGTGTCGGCGCTGAGGTTGCAGTTCGCTATTGATTTTACGATGGGCTTATATGATGATTTATGGAGAGCTTGTGTCAGTATAACAGGCTGAAGGACACACAATATCATCTTCAACATCATTAAAATTCAGATGCATCTCTGGCCTACTCATCAGACGCTCGCACCGGCAGCCACACACACACACACACACACACACACACACACAAGCCGCATAGGCTACACAAATAAATGCAAGAGCGCATAAACAGTCTCTGACGGTGAAAGGGACCGTCGCGATGCTTTGATCTGCGCTGGATTCTGTGGTACACTAGAGCCCCCTGTAGACCAAGAGAGACACGGCAGTCTAGAAAACAGGCGCTGAGGACGAAGATGCAGAATATCAGGGGTGCTGCAGATTGGCTGTGGTGATTTAGACCGCGCTAAAGGTCTGAATTAAGCCGCAAGATTGTAGAATTATTTCTACTATTGCCTTATAGGCTATGCAAATACGAACGGATGGCTGTAGAATTGTATTATAGCTGTGAGCTCAACATCAATAATATTGATGCAAACTATTATTAAAAGTAGGTGTATAATTTAAATAGCCCAAATAAAGGAATCCGGCGAATGATGATGCATTTATGAAGGTACTGTTGCTTCCTTGGGAATTAGTAGCCTACATATATTCAGCATTTTGTAAAGGTGTTTTTGTTCTCAGGAAAATTGTTTTGCAAGCGTTCATATCATGCAATAATAATAATAATAATTTATATAGCATCTTCCAAATAGCCAATGCATAAAACGGGATAAAAGTAAAAAGTAACAGAATGCATCCATGGACAGAAACCGCTAAACTGGCATGAGCAGAGCAAATATACTGAAGAATGCCTGAAATGTTTGTGTATTTCTCAGGACAGCTGAAATATTGACATTCAGTTGTGTGTAATGAGAGGCGTTAACATGCAGATGAATAATATGATGAGTACTCTCCTCAGCCTAATTACTTAAGTAGCTATTAATTTCACTCTTGTAGCATCATTATTAATCACATTAGTGCGCCCACAGTCTTCTTCAGAGGAGAAAATCAGGCAGAACACAGTTCTGTCGCTAGGGAATGTGGCAAAGCACTGAGCGCAGTGCCATAAAATGCTTACAATTAAAACATTTGCATACTTATTTTTAAATTATATTTATTTCAATATATTAAAAGCTTCATTGAACTTGAAAATGGTAAGGCAGAGCACAATATCAAATGAATTTTCCTGGAATGTGAAATGAAGCCTTTTCTTGGTATAATGTTTTTTTTTTCCTGCTTGCTTTAAACATCTTTTATCCAAAGGCCCGACACATGTTCTGTCTAAACGTAAACGCAAACGCTTCTACACAAGCTTGAATTTCTGCGCATCTCTGCAGCGACATTTGTGGTCCAGTCAGCCCCTGCTGGAAGAAGCCGTAACCACATCTACTGACATTCAAATGTGACCGTGCATCTCTATCGTAACCAAATAACCGAACGCGGCACAGTAAATAAATAAATGTGCATTCTTATTACATTAGCCTGTAGAAAAGGTTTCTTAATGCACAGTTTGAGCTCCTTATGTGGCGAGTGAAGGTTGCGCATGCCGTCAGAAAATTAAACAGCGCGTTGTCGAGAAGCTCGTTTTTGTGTTAATCACGTGATATCGACGTGACTGGCTCAAAATTTCTCCAGGTACTCACTGCACTTCACAAGTAAACATTTATTAATCTATTATTAAAAAAAGAAATCTATACTAAAATTTTAATCCAACCTTTGACCTTTGGCATTGAGAACGCCTTCCCTTAACAGCTACCATGGAAATTTTAGACCACTGTAATACAATTTATTCACTCTTTTATGTTATCTCTCATCCCATCCACTTTATGACATGGCAAAACTGAAATGACCTGGTCCTAATCTGCAAAGCTGTCTAAACGTCGCACACACTGCGTCTGCCGGAGTTTCCTGGTTTTTCTTCCACATTCTCATCATCATCAGGTCAGCAGGGCAGAGGGCAGTGCCCGCACGCTGAGGTGCATCTGAACCAGAAAAGAGAAGAGGATGAGTAGTGTTAGACTGTGACTTGGCGCACCCCGCTGGACAGCTGGAGACTGTGGGAGACAAGAACCTGCCAAACTCTGACAGAGAGGAAATTTAGCAAGTTTCAACATTACTTTGTTTAAACATTATTGACCCAGTTTACAAGCAGTGCATTTCAAAAATATAGGGTGTTTGTATGTTTATCATTTTATTTAGAAGGTATGAATGCTTTCATTCAGGAAGGATGCATTGGTCAAACGTGACAGTAAAGTCATTTAAAGAAATAAAAAAAACAATTTTATTATTTTTTACTTTCTATTAATAAAATAATCTGTTTTCACAAAAACATGATGCAGAACAACCATTCCCCTTCAGTCGAGTCACTCCGACGTTACATATGGGAACTCACATGAGAGACCAATCGCCTTAGAGTAATGAGGAAAGACCAATGAATATTGGCGTGCATTAAAATACAGCCAGGTGCACCTTATCACAGCGTGAGTATAAGAGGGCACGGATGTAATGTACTTGCAGCTTTTCGCTTCGGAGCCTCACTGCAGTGGATGCCATTGTTTGAGTATCGGAGGAAAGAGAGCTGAGAAATCCGGAGAAATAGAGTTCCTGCGAGTTCACGCTCTCTCGTCATCATCAGTGAGACTGGGCGGGTGATTGGTGAAGCAGTCGAGCGCCTGTCCAGGGACCCGAGGCTGCTTGCCCGTTGCATACAGCACCCTTGCCCATGGAGGAGGCATCCGTGTAGACCACAACATGCCTGGACATTTGACCTAGGGGCACTCCGGGCCGTAGGAATGCAAGGTCTGACCATGGGCTGAACAGGCAGCGACACTCCATGGAAAAACGCCAATCCGAAGTGTGCCACGGTGCCATGCCCATCTCGGGACTCGATCGTGTAACCAATGCTGAAGCTGAAGCCTTGCCACGGCCCAGGGTCGCACTGACGCCAGCTCGGCCCTTCAGCGAAAACCTAAAAGTGCATTACATCCAGTGGCCTCTTATACTCAGGCTGTGATAAGGTGCACCTGGCTGTAATTTAATGCACGCCAATATTCAATGGCCTTTTCTCATTACTCAAAGGCGATTGGTCTCTCATGTGAGTTCCCATATGTAACATCTCCATTCCCTCTTTCAGGGAACGTGGGTAACCTACATAACCTTAGATGTTTTCAACACTGATAATAATCAGAAATCTTTCAAATTAGCATATTAGAATGATTTCTGGAGAATCACTGACTGGAGTAACTATGCTGAAAAATCAGCTTTGATCACAGGAATAAATCGCATACATTGTAAAATATATTTAAATCAACAACAGTTATTGTAAATTGTAAAAATATTTCACATTTTTGTGCTGTAATTTGTGCTGTAATTTTCAAATATATAGCAATTTTGCTACCAAAATTGTCCTTAATTTTTTATAGGCCTAAATATTGTTTATAAAAGAAGTGTGTGAATACTCTAAGCTTTAAGAAGTTTTTAAAAGATTTGTAACACTTTTTATAAAACAATAAAAAATTACTTTCTGGCCACATTTGAAGAGTTACCTGATCCAGCAAAATGAGTCACAGTGACTCAAATTTCAAAACCTGAGAACATTTCTTTTAAAGCTTTTTGCCCCCTGTTGTTTTTTTTGTTTGTTTGTTGTTATCTTTCAAAATTTGCATTTAAAGGGATAAACTATTTATTTTACTGCTTTATTTTGCCAAAGACATTTGTGTGTGTGTGTGTCTATATATATATATATATATATGTATATATATATAGATAAGTGCTATTAAACCAGGCTGAAGCTCGAATTATTTTCAAGACAACTGTAATAGACATTTAAATACATTTACTCAATTATCTGGGCTACAAAACTTTGGGAGATTATTTTTGAATGTCTGTTCTTTGAAATTAGCTTAAAAGAAAAATCTAATTTTTTCATAGTTTTTTTCATATTATTGAAATATATCTTAAAATAGAACACTGTGATTTCACCAGAGCGGGTCACAAATACTGACAGATATATTTGGAACAAAAACTGGGTTTCCTTCATTGCAAACCCTTATAAAACACTCCCCATACAGTACTGAATTCCTTCAAAGAACCTCTAACTTTAATGTTTTTTTCTTTCTTTAATTTGTATGCTACTTACAATCCATAATGCATAACATTTTTCAATGACAGAGCAGGTTTCCAAGTCTTCTGCTCTTTTTGCCT
Source organism: Enteromius unitaeniatus (assembly GCA_032359435.1). NCBI lineage: Eukaryota > Metazoa > Chordata > Actinopteri > Cypriniformes > Cyprinidae > Enteromius > Enteromius unitaeniatus. The sequence continues at coordinate 6,283 of JAUMHI010000171.1, read as the reverse complement.
TGAGCAATGAAAGCAAACAGTCTCAACAGATTCTCTCAGACAGCAAAAGAGAGAGAGTCTAGAGATTAAAAAGAAAAAGTAGATTGCTAAAACCATCTGTAATTATTTTGACTTAAATACACACAGTGAAATGCTAACACATGCATGCACTAACGCGCAAATATCTCATTGCACATAAATCTATTTGTGCAGTAAACTAAAGCCATCCACCCTCCCATGTTAGCTCATAATGATGCATAATGTCCCCTAAACTCTGGGTGTGCTGCACACTGTGTGATTTGCTGATTGTAAATTTATACTTATATTTGAGTGCAGTTATGGCAAACATGGGTGTGATTAGTCTGCAGCACTCTAGTTCTTACCGAAGCCACCGAATATAGAGGAGACAACAGTAAACGTCTCTGTACGCTGTATGAATTATGAACAGAAAAGTGCAGATAAAATGGGTCAGTATGAGTGAGGAAATGCTCTAAAATACTGAAATATAGTGAAATTATCATATAAATTATGCATAAGCTTCTCAGATAGAGGAAAATGTTTACTCGCATGAATTATTCATTGTTTATATGTTTCATTAGCATTTTTCTTCTTGAGAACAAGAAAACTTTCTCACATAAGAGTGAGGAAAAGAGGAAAAGACTGAGGCTTTTTTATTGAATGCTCTTCACATCCACGAGTGAATGTTTTTGAGCTAAACCTTCAGTGATATGTTTGTGATCGCTGTCGGCTTGCATCCGTCTTCAGGTCATCGGCTCTGACTTAATGGCGGGTGAACGTTTGGAATATGACATCAGATGTATGATGCTCTGTTGTTTGGAGTGATATCTGGGTTCATCAGCGGCTGGACTTCATTACAGCACACTGACAGCCGCTCTGCGCTCTGATAAATGAATCTGCCTCATGCCAGACTTAACATGCAAGCCTCAGTGCTAGTAATGTCAGGCTGAGGTGCATCAGAAGCCATGTTAAATATCTGAGGAAGTAATGTGTCTGGATTGATAACCATGAACCTCGGTTATAAAGCATATATTGTAATTATACCTCTCCTACACAAATGTATTACGTGCATGCATCTATTGTGTAAAACATGCGTAACATTTACTGTACTTTAAAGGGAAGAAATGCTGAAAACATATACACTGAAATAAATTCTGTAAGATTTACGTTAAAAACCGGCAGCTGTGGTTGCCAGAATTTGACAGTTAAAAATACAGTAACAACATTTTAGGTTTTATGGTTTTAAGTTTACAGTTTTATACTGAAATATAATTAACTGATATAATGTTAGTATACCAACCTATTAAACTACAGTTTTGTAGCTTAGTAATACACTGATAAGCACTAAATGCAGGTGATGATGAGAAAGTCAGATCATGAACCAAAGCCCATCACAAGCAGCTTTTAAATATGAAGATATATAGAAGGAGCTCAGTGTCGTTCACACAAACACTCCACAATAACTCCATCATTAAACTGAAATATGCAATAAACATTCATTTAACAACACTGCATGTAACATATAACCCTACTAAACAGAACTGATAAGAAAAAACTAAGAAGAAACAGTTATTTCCAAGAAAGAACATCAAATTCAAGCAGCATTTGAAATGCAGTGCAGGGAATTCTGGGAATGTCAGTTTACAGTTTTCCCCGTAAATTTTAGAGGAATTTACGATTAACGGGTTTTTACTGTAGCATTTTTTAAGGTGTACTTCTGATTGGAAAACAAAATATGCCAGCAATTTACATGTGAAAACAGTCCAAAGCAGCTCTAAACATATATGTGGGTGAATTTTGATGCAAGACGACAACAGGAGATGGACATACTTGGAGGATAACAGACTTGTGCATCAATAAATGGCTCATGTTAAAAACTTCTTAATGATGGATTATTTCTTAGAAAGCTGAAACATTTCACTCCACAAGACAGTAACTGATGGACTGGAGGGGTGTGTTTTATTATGATGTTTTTATCAGCTGGACTCTCATTCTGACGTTACCCATTCACTGCAGAGCATCCATTGATGAGCAAGTGATGTAAGCGTGAGTAAACAGTCAGCAAATTTTCACTTTTGGGTAAAAATGTTTCTTTAAAGTTAGCATGAAGTTAAAATGTTATGTTTTTTTATTATTATCATCAATTAATTGGACTATGATTATATATAGATTTTGTCTGATAATATACAGTTACTGTGCCATATTATTTTAATTCAGGCAGTGGCTGAAAACTCTTATGGTTCATCTGGTCTCAGTTTAATAAACACTTTGTGCTTGCAGTGGGACAGTGAGGAGATGTGTGTCCACGTGTATTAAAGTGTGAAAGTGTAGCAGCCTTTTGTCAAACACACTCTTGCGGGGACTATATGGCAATCTTAACACACGCACACACATGCTTACAAAAGTGAACATGTGTATAACACACACATACAACCATTGCTTAAGTTAAAGTTCACCCTTATTCTCTGGGTTATTTTTACTGTCATCACCACAGATAATGTGTGGAACATCTATGCCTGTCTGGATAACCTTACCGGATCAGAGAAAAAAAGGATTCAACCATTTAATGCATTTAACTCAGAGAGAGAGAGAGAGAGAGAGAGAGAGAGCGCGTCTGTCGGAGGAAATAAAAGCTTTTTTATGTTCATGTAGGGAGGGTCATTAGCATAATATCCTTCTCTGTAAGGTGAACGTAGAATAGTAATTGGCTTGGCCTTTTCTCTCAGTGTGTTGTAAAACAGTTAGGCATTAATTTGAGGATAACTATGCAATTATTTCTGAATGCTGAAAGGTAGTGGAAGGAGAGCTCATGAAAGAGGAGAGGAAATGAGATGAGAGGAAAACAGGTGCAGAGGAAGAGGCTAAATAAGGCCAGATCAGAGTACAGAGAAGAAAGGCCTTTCAGCAGACTTGTCATGGTCATGAACTTTTATAGTCATACAAATAATTGTGATTAACAATTACAATGTTTTGCATTTTCTAATATTTTGTTTTTGACACTTAGAGTGTAAGTACAAATTCCTTTCACTTTGAATATAATATAATAAATTATAATAAAAATCATAATAAACCAGGCCAGTATGATTTACTTTAATATTTAAAATATTAAATATATTTGTACAATTAATTCAATTAATAGAATAGAATAGAAGTCTGATTAAACTCACAAACCTTCATTTTGTAGGAAGACTTTGGACCGTGTTTGTGTGTTTTTTCTCCTCCATGCTAGATTCTGACTCCTCTGCTTCTTCTTAGAGAAAAACTTTCATTCTAAGTGCTTCATAAGTGCTTACATTTCAAATATTGATTTGGCAAAATATTATTGAAATTTAAACTGCACAATCATTGCGGTTATTTCAAATAATTGTAATTAGGTTGAATAACCATTATCGGGCGAAAAATCAATAATCATCACAGGCTTAGTATAGAGCGACTGTGTTTGTTTGTAAACCAATGTTGGATCAGTGGTCTTCTTCTTGAACTGATCAGCTGATTGAACTGATCAATATTAAGGTATTTTGTAGTTTATAAACAGGAAAGAGCAAAAGGACACAAAACAGGAACAGCATATTTATAGACTATATAGAATATGGTGTGAATTCTTGATTTATACACTGTCTTTGGAAAAAAAAACATTCATAAGTAAATAATATTTTTTAAAAAACAGTTATACATAGCCTAATAAAGCCTAATTACATAAAGCTTTGATTATGCCGACTGTAATTTAAAATACAGTTTAAAAGTTGATATATTTTGTTTTATTTCTGCCTAGTGCAGCCGTTGAATCATGTTTTTCATTGAGGAATGAATCATTCATGCATTTTCATTGGCAAAATAAAAAACACAACACACTTTGTCTATTTATCATCACGCACGAGCATAGTCTACAATAGGGCTGCACAATTTGGGAAAAATGTGTGATTGTGATTATTAAGGTCAAAATTGCGATTTGCGATTGCGATACGATATGTAAGTGGTTTGACTCAACTTGATTGTTATAAAGGAAACTGCACACACAGATTACTAATAATGTTGAAATCTGTATTTCTCAACTGAGATACAGTAAACAGTGCAATCTAGCAACAATAAATTAAGACTAAATTGTACAAAATTAAACAACAGTAACATCTTTTCATTACTGAATTAAATTACATTCAGTTAACATTAAAATACAATTAAAAAGTCAAAAGTACAGATAAATTAAACAAATACCCATTTTGATATTTTTACATGTTGTCCTAAATCATTTTAGCAGGATGTAACATATACTTAGTATATTTCTTTTGGTATCTCTTGTCCAGTGTTCCAATCATTTTCTCAAATCCCTAAAAAATAAAAGTGCATTCACACCTGAGGCGACTTGGGCGAATATCTCGCTATTTGCGTGTAGTTGGATGCTTGTTGTTGGATGTTGAGTTTACGCCAGTTTCACACTGGCACTGCACACGTCAGCAGGGCGCAAGCAGCGCGTATTTTTTCTGGCGCCCATGTTAACGGATGAGAGCTTTCACACAGCACGTTGCAGGTACAGAAAAATTATATAAATTTAAGCACATGGCACACACTGTTCAGAGAAGAAAGCTGGAAAATACAACAGAAAGATGCTTGTCTATAGCCTGCAGCACAAGCTGCCAGAATGAAAGCACAATCAGCGCGCTGCTCCTGCTCTGAATACGCGCCGCTTATGCGTGCAGTGTAAAGCCGGCGTGTTTAAGGCGCCGCTTAACTCGTGCCAATCATGCTGCAGGATGTCAAATTGCGTCTTTGCATTGCCTTAACATGTAAATGACTCGCGCTTACCTCTTCATTGGAGTCTGGTGTGAGCAAGAATTAATGTCTTGTTACATCCACTAATACATTTATTTATTTAATATAATCGCAGCATTTTCTGTAAAGTAATCGCATAGGCTGACATCGCGATTGCGATATGATTATTCGTCCAGCACTAGTCTACAATCATAAAGTATACTACTAACCATAACTATACAGAACGTTAATTAGTTATACACCCACTGTGGAAATAAATATGTTTATATAAAATAAATATAAAAATTTATTTAAATTAGATGTTTATTGTGATGTAGCATCTCTGATAAACCCAGATTGCTGGTCAAGCAGGTTTCATGCAATGTGTCTGAATCATTATTTATGTGCTTACTCGTGCTAAGCCCATCCGCTAGCTTTCTACGTAAGTCACCGTTGTTGTTACAAGGCTGAGAGATGATGAGGCATGCAAATTCAAATGCAGAGTGTTTAATAACAACAGGGCAAACACAGACAGGCTGGGTCATCACCGGCAGACAATTATGGAAGAGGCAAAACAAGAGAGTAGTCAGAGTCCAGGCGTGGGTTGAAAACAAATGGCGAAGTCCAAAGGGAGAGGCAAAAACAATAGTCCAAACGAGGGGTCAGTAACAATAAATCCAGACAGGGAAACCAGAACATGAAAGAACACAAATTAAAATACAGGACAGGTTAACAGTGCAATGGACCGTGGGGACAGACAAACATTTCCAGGTTTTATACACATGTAACTAGGTCAAGGGGTGGAGCAAACAATCAAACACCTAGACAACCAACGAGTGGGCGGAGAAGTCCACCTGAGTGATGCCGGTGGAGGAGACGTCCACCAGGGAGGCGCAGATGCCCACCAGGGTGGAACAGGTGGCGGAGACGTCCCTCTGGGTGGAGTAGGCGGTGTGTTGTGTGGTTTGCGCCCTTGCAAGTTCTACTGACCGTGAACACGCCCTCCAAGATCAGACAGGAAATTAGTACGCCTTTCGAGACCTGGCAGGAAGTGAGTACGCTCTTCGAGACCAGACCGAGAATGAATGCGTTCTGTGACACCAGACAGGAAGTGAGTATGCCCTTCGAGACCAGACCAGGAATCAATACGTCCTACGCGACCAGACAGGAATTGTATTCACCCTACGAGACCAGACAGGAATTGTATTCATCCTACGAGACCAGACAGGAATTGGATTCGCCCTACGAGACCAAATAGGGAGTGAATGCACCCTTCGAGACCAGACAGGAAGTGAGTACACCCTTTGAGACCAGACCGAGAATGAAATCGCCCTTCGTGACCATACTAACGCTGAGATCACCCTCCGAGACTGAGCCAACAGAGAAGACACGCCCTCCCAGACTGACTGGAACCTGATTCGGGGCCTCCATGGGCTGTGCAGCAACCAAACCACGCAGGTTTTGGATCACAGACTGGGTCTGGCGGATCCGGCCACCATGAGTCAGGGTCACAGGCCTTAGTTAATTCGTCAGACTGTGG
>JAUMHI010000170.1:97190-113988 GCA_032359435.1 Enteromius unitaeniatus | reverse complement strand
CTAATGTTTATCAGTACATTACAGAAAATAATGAACTTTATCACAATATGCAAATTTTTTGAAAAGGACCTGTATGTAGCTAGGCTTTTCTCTGTTGCACAAGCTCTGCGCGTGATGTGAAAAATGGAAACAGCTTACAATACTCGCTCAGGAATAAGACAGTACTCAAAACTGTTTTAAATATTTATTTTATTTGTGTATATTCACTATAAAAACAGCTGTGTATTTGTTAACAAAGGAAACAATTGAATGCCGCTTTCTAAAGAGAGAATCAAGGAAATAATATTTTACTTTGTGCATTTTTTGTTTATTTGTATTTTCATGAACGACTTTAACATGCGACTTAAATTAAAAAGCGAATGCGAATTAAATTGAAATCCGAGACTTTGCCGTGGCGGTACACGCGGCGGTAGTAGTAATTTTGGTTGTCCACCTACTGGAAGTACTAATAAACATGCATTGTTTTGTTAATGCGCATGCTAATAAGAAACTAGTTGGTTCTTATAATAATGTGTAGTAATACATTTGTTTACTCAGACGTGTGTCCACTTAAATAAATAGTGCTCAGTATTTCACAGCTATAGAAACCATTGTATTTTCTGACAGACTGGAAAGAGTGGGTTTAGCCCAGTTCTTGTTTTGGTGTGCATGAGACAGTCAGTGAGTGGGCTGTGGGCGGCCTGTCTCTTTCAGACTACCTCTGACTTGTCTAATTATCCATCTGCAGGCCTCAAGAGCTTCTACATTTGGAAATATAATTAACTATATCGAATATAACAAATAATCTGCCCTGTCTAGATAGGTTGTTTCACTAGTAATCTTACATCGTATGCCTCTGAAACATTAAAGATAGATCAAGATGTTGCTTCGGTGTGGGTTGGGCCGGTTGTTTTGTAAAACTTGAACTTGGCATGAACTGGCATGATTGATCAGCTCTGCAAGCATGTGTATTTGTTTAGCATATGGGTTTGCCTATCAAATACTTCTCCGTAGATCTGCAGATCTTTATTTCATTTGTCAGACATCTGGCCTTGCAGATTAGATTTAGGTTTCTCTGTTGTCATAGCAATATCATATTACACAGCCTTCATCAGCATGTCTGTTCACAAGCACAGAACCAGAAACTTTGTGCTTTGCTTTTCAAAGAGACGTAAGAGGAAATATAAATATACTGAAATTTACTTTTATTCCATGTTAAGTATAGTATTTAGCTAAGTAGGCTATACAAAATACATTTATATATTTATGTACTTTATAAAAATACACTGTGATCTGTAATTTTAGTGTACTAAACTGGTGTATTCAAAGTCTGTTAAACTGGAACAATTAATTTTGTGCTTAATGCATTTCAGTTGTGGAACTAGTGCTGAAGTCCAACTAAAGATTTACAGAAGTATATTTAAGTGGAACTATTTCAAGTATACATAATATATTTTAAAAAATCATACAACCCCTTAGAAATAATGCCATAGGATTTATATTAAGAAATGTGCAAAAAATTAACTGTAAAGACTGTGAAAATGCTACGGTAAAATGCTGTTAAATGGTAAAAAAAACCAAAAAACTGATATTCCGGAAAATTCCCTGCATTGCATTTAAAATGTTGTTAGAATTCCGTGTTTTTTCTTTTAAACATATTTGTTTTCTCTTATCATTTATGTTTATTAGTTTTATATTTTACATGTAATGTTGTTAAATCAATGTTTACTGCATATTTCAGTTTAATGAGTCCCACCATGATGCTGTTTAGTGCTTGTGTAAAAGCACTTATTTATATGTTCATATTTAAAAGCTGCTTGTGATGGACTTTGGTTCATCGTGTGACTTCCTCATCACCACCTGCACTTATCAGTGTATTTTTTTTTTAATTTGAATAATCATTATAAAATATATGTGTTTTACATAGTGTCAGCTTTTTTGATTCTTCTATTTTAACTGTAGAGAGTTATTTGATATTACATTTGGAGTTTTTCAACTCCACTTCTTTATTACTAGGTTTTATTTCAATAGAAATATTAAGTGAATTTGAGTGAAGTTATGGACCAAACCAAAACCTTAGCAACTTTTGTAAAATTTTAGACAATATCCGTTCTAATGCACACGTATGTGAAAATCATCTATGGATAATCACATAATGGTTTATAAGCTTTTCCTAATATTTATGAATGGCATGCATCATACAGATAACTTAATGGCAAACTGTTGGAATCAGTCGTGAGTAAATGCTTGAGAGGTCTGGTTTCAGTGAGGATGCTGCCTTAGTTGGCAGTCAAGCGGTTTAATTTAGGTTTTAGAACAGAGCAAACGTCTTCATTTTAAAGAAGTGCTGTTGAAAACAGTGTTCAAAACCATTACGATGGCTTGCCTGTGTGTGTATAGATCAGATTTGAAGTGTTGGGTTTCCCTCTGGCCAACAGCTGCTGTGTTGAGGCTGGAAAACACAACATAGCCGTCCGCTTTAAAGCAGCTCCCGGTGTGCATATAATGCTGCTCTGGAAACCTACAGAGAAAAACAACAAGAGCAGCCCATGGCTACACACACAGATAAACAATATAGGGTTTTACAAATGAAGATGTCCTTTAAAAGCAGTGGGTTAGTGTTGGCACCAGCACACAGTCATGTGTTTGTGTTGGGGTGGGTGGGGTAAGGCTGACTCTGAAGGGTGGGGTACGGATGGGGCTCTGGTGACTGCAGTATTTTGGGGGAGTTCCATGCAGCAGATGTGTGAAAGTAGGGCAGACGTAGAGGACAGCGCTTGTGTAAGAGGCGGAGGTCTGATCTCAGCACATGTTTGGAGTTTGAGCGCACACATGTGCAGATGGGATGTATGTTTGAGCATAAACATCTCCACAGTCCAGGACAAAGCCACTCCCATTGAAAAAGCTGACAGTGCATTAGTAAAATTGTTGTAGAGAAAATGATGTTGTATTGATTAAGTTACATAATTTCATATTCTCTTATTATAGAGCACTACATATATATCTTAAATGCATTAGTTTAATTAGCCAATATACTTTTTTTCTGAAAAACAAATCAGATAAGATAAAAGATACAGGACTGTGTCAAAGAAGGAGTCAAATCCTTAAAGGATTGTTCTTAAAATTGAAGATTGAAGTTAGGATAACCTCTACTTAACTTGCCTTAAATTGCCCTTATCATTAATTTTACTACATTTCCTTTCATACAGTGTGTAACACAGCTCTAAAGTTTTAAAGTGTAAGTGCAGCATGTATAAAGTTACTCTCTTTAAAAAAAATAGTGTTCTGAATCATGTTTAAAACGAACCCAACATGATTCATGTTGACGTCAACATGAATCATTAACATATTGCCTGCCAACTTAATGCATGTTTATATATAGATGTATTAATAAACATATTATATTCACAATATTTCGTACAACACAACTAGTTGTTTAATAGACAATATGCAAATTATAGCAAACTTGTCAACCTTTTGGGTACTCCCAAAACCCCAAATTTGAACCTTTCATAACCCATAATCTAAAAATTAAATCTTTAACTGTAAGATGATGAGTTACTGAATTTATAAGGTTGTTTTAAATATTGTGCATGAAAAATTCTAAAACGTTGGGCATATAAAATATATACCTACTACAATATTTTACTTCTATAATTTATTATCATCGCTGAAACAGCTTCTGTCACTTGTTCCCATTCGCAGCTCCTACTTTCCATCCTGATATAATCAGCCTCCCAAGGAGAATTTTTTTTCCTGCAATAATCATTTCCTCAATGAGAACCTGCATCATTTGCCTACTGAAGTTTTTTTTCCCATCCATGTCGGAATAACCAAACGCTTTCCAGTTTCCAAAAAAAAATGTAACTAATGCAGATGCAGACTTTACCATAATAATACGCTACTGTAAATTTCTTCTTTAAAAAAAAAAGAATAGATTTTGTCACTTTCTTCTTTCTTAAGAGTTTTTTTTTTCTTTAGATGAATAAAAAGAGATGCGTTTTTCTTCCTGCAGTGATGTGAGTGTTTTATAGCAGTATTAATTCTTTCTCATGCTGCTGTCTGTAGAGGAGTAAGATGCTGGCATAGCAGACATACAGCCCCATGTGTCTCCTCTTCTTCTGCTGAAGCCGCACATTTTACACACCACACAGTCATTTTTTCTAATACAGACACATAGCCACGGAAGTGAGTTTGTTATGAATGGGGTGAATTTACTTTTAAGGGGTCAGACAAACACATATTCTTCAACTTCAGCTCATTTTTAAAGACTTTGCATTGCATTTGAAGCACACTTTACTTCTTAAATCTTGTATCTGTGAGGTGTGCACTGCTATTGATCATTTCTTAACCCGTTGTCATGTGGAAGTTACAAGACTTGAACTAACGTCACTCTCTTTGTGTGTCTTTACACAGAACTCAATGAACTTGCCTCCAGACAAAGCAAGATTACTACGGCAGTATGACAATGAGAAAAAATGGGAACTCATTTGTGACCAGGTAATACATTCTCTTCTTCTCTTACCTCCTCTATTCTCACAGTCACATTTCATCTAGAGCAGCTAAAGAACTGAAGGCTTATGTAATCCCAGCGGGACTGGTAGGTGATGCTTGAAAGGTTGCAGGTTTGGAACCGGCATGAGTTGATCCATTAAACATAAGATACTACAGGGGTAGTATCACCTGTAGTTCACCCCAAGATAGAAATTTCATTATTTACTCACACACATATCATTCCAAGTGTTGCTTTGGACCCCTCTGACTTTTATTGGATTGACAAAACATCCTTCACAATGCCTTTTTGTGTTCTGAGGAAGAAATACTGTGAAGTAATAGCGGTTTGGAACGACATGAGGTTGAGTAAATGATTACAGAATTTTCATTTATGGCTAAACTTTAACATGGTGCCACATGTTGTGCCCCATGGAAATAAATTCCACCGATCCCATCATGTATTTTAGATTTTACCATGCAACTGAGACAAGTGTAAGCAATCTGTACTACACTGAGTCATTGTTTTGTTCATCAGGTGACCTTGTGTCAGTGTAGACATAACATATTGTCTCAGTCTTGTTCTCATGCAGACAACACAACTCGTCTGTTTTGTGTTTTCTAATAATATTCCACTGCTTGTCCCATCCAACCAGTGATATTGACACAAATGCTGAACTATACAGGTCATGTGAACACCCCTGAATCATATTTAGGATGCTGAGATTGAAGGACCTGCCACTACTACTAAAAACAGTAAAAATAATAACAGGTTTGCTTTATATAGCACTTTTTAACTAATTTTTCTAGTGTAGAAAATGGTTGCGTTGTTTTTACATACTAATTGTAAAAATGCTGTACTGTCTCATGCTTCTATCCTTTCTGTTTCTCACAACGCACTCCAGACCCTAAGAAGAGTCTTGCTTTTGTGTTAGCTTCATACACACACACACACACACACAGGCCACATGTTAAATGTCAATGTGATATCAGTAGCTGATGTGTTGCATTGTGTGTCCAGAGGCCTTGTGTTGTTTTGAAGGGAACTAGGTCTCTTCCTCTTTCCTGTTATGTGCTGCTGTTGATTGGATGTTGCCAAGGGAAACATCCAAATGTGTGACAGAATGGAATACACATCTGATATGGAATATACAAAAATTAATCATATATGTAGTTATTATGCATAAACGATGAATAATAAGATTCATAATCAGAAATGATTAATAATATAATTAATATCACTTACATTCTCCAGTATTTCCTTTATAAGGTTTGGAGCGTTTTCTAATGAGAAGATGATCTGAATCAGGTGTGTTTGATTAAGGAAACATGTTTATCGGGATTGCTATTTGGGCTCCAGGAAAAAGAGTGAAAACCACTGCTCTAAAACGCAACTAACAAGATTATGGATGCATGGACTTAACTCTGACCTGCGCAATACTCAGTATGAATATACTGAAGCTCAACTACATTTTGCTTTTTTAATATGCAGCTCTGTGTAGAAAATGTAAAATACTGTTAATGTGGCAAAAAGTTAAAGAAGGACCATGCATATATCTGAAGTTAGCATATATTTGAAATACATGCATATTTGTTTGACTGAATGCCGGTATCTGTGTCCTCACACAGTTGGTTAGTTGATAGTAGTTTAGTCTGAATGCTGACTAATCTCTCTTGGGAGAATGTAGAGCAGTGTGCTTGTATTTATGTAAACCCTAACCCTAATCCTATACAGTATGTAATCTGTCAACCCAGTTACACTCTGAAAACAAATGTTTTGACTTAAAAATAAATCAAAAACGCAGTTTGCATCTTTCTTTTATTGCAACTTTTCATGAAATTACGTTCAACCATTAAACTACACTGAGATGGAGGACCTTAAATAGTAGTGCAAACTTGATTGCTCATAAAAAGAATTTAGTCATCAATTCAATCTTTGATGGAGTTTTGGCTCTGGAAGCAATTAGTCAATTAGTCAGATAAGATTAACAGATGACATTTACGTTTTTACTTGCACTAAAACGTACAATACTGATGTATTTTCCGCATCTAAACGTACAAATTCTTACATATTTTCAGCTTTTTCACGTACAAAACTGACATATTGACTATGACTAAAAATGGATCCTGATAAATATTTAAATAATGTTATTATTTTTTGTGTTTTTTTTTGTTATCATATCAATGACCTTGATTGCAAATGCATTATTAAACTGCTTAATGTTACTTCATATGAAATGATAACGTTTCATTCTGTTCTGTGATTTCTATGGAAGCCTGTTTCAGCCACTGAATAAAAAATAAAAAAAAGGTTATTGAGACTTTTTATCTCACAATTCGGACTTTTCTTTCTTCGAATTGCAAGTTATAAAGTCAGAATTTTGAGATATAAAGTCACAATTGTGAGTTATAAAGTCAGAATTTTGAGATATAAAGTCAGAATTTTGAGATATAAAGTCACAATTGCGAGTTATAAAGTTGTAGTAAACCCATGTTTAATTTTGATAAATAAAACATATGTAACCGAGTGCAGAAATGAATGTGAGTAATCTTACCTGATACTGATATTACAATAGCCACTCTTCACAGTTTACGTGATCTGGCTCTTTATTTGTATTTAGGGGTGGCACTTTTCACAAAACCCACGGTTCGGTTTGTATCACGGTTTTAGGGTCAAGGTTTTCGGTTTTGTACGGTTCTTGTTATTTTTTCTTTTAATCTTTAACACTCCAGAAATGTACAGCATATGATATATAGCTTAATTATCCACAATGTAGGATACAGTATTAAAAAAGTTATATCATGTAATCATTCATAAACTGAATTGGATGCGTGTTGCACAATACTTGCATACAGTCGCAGTTCTATCTATTGTTTTATTTCTACTGTCATCATAGGTAATAGAGTGCGGATCGGGCTGCATTTTTCTGTCCGAGCCCGACCCGTGTCCGACAGAGCTGTAACCAAATTGTTTTTCATTCTAATGACACATGCACTTTTTTGTGTGGAAAGCCCACTTTTATTAAGCAACTGTAGGAAGGCGTTCAACAGATGTGAGCATCAGCGCACACGGGGCAAAAAGCGACGTTATAACACAGACGCACATTTGCACTGATGTGACCGAGCTCGAGCATCTTTTCTAAATATCTGTCCGAACCGTATCCATCCTCTAATAGGTAACATGAAATGGTCCAACACACCAGATTTATACGACGCTGGCGCATCCTCCAACTCCGGGCAGCCTTTCTTTTCTCTCCCACTTGCCATTTCTACGCGTACAGTATTGTGACCTGCAGCACTCACTCCACACTGTAGACAATTCTTTCGCGTGAAAGAAACACACTGACGTCACATACAGGACACGAGGCTACATTGCGCATGTCATGAACCGTCGAACCGTGCGACACATGCATGCACCGAACCGAGACAAGCGTACCGAACGGATTCGTTTTTTTTTCATGAACCGTGCCACCCCTATTTGTATTTATTCATTTCTTTTATATATCAAAATACATTAAACATGTGTGTGGTAAGAGCATCTACGGCATATCGCGTTGGCAAAAACACACAAGGAAATGCGTTATCACAGACATCGCATTCGGACTCTAGAATTATCACAGAGAGAGAAACAAAGACATGGCAGATTCAGATGGGATTAAAATTATCAAGTACGTCTGTGAAACAAAACATTCTCTAACGACCCCCTGTAAAACTAGTCCCGTCCGAATAGGGCTTTACTTTTAGTCATTATTTAGGTAGCACACATATTCTGAATGCCTTTGTCAAAATTTTAATTTCAATCTAGATTAATCTAGATTAATTTAAAAATTACCGCTAGTTAAAACCTTACAGAATATGTATAAATGCATTGATGAGTCATTGAATCACATCTCGTTTACCAGAAAGAAAGTGTCTCAAATGAAGAGAGAGAAAATAAAAGTTAGAAGAAACTTCCAAGAATGAATATATACTATATATATATATATATATATATATATATATATTATCTTATAACCAGGCTTCAAATTGAGTGATAATTCTCCTGCAGTGCTTTGTTCATTGCACAATTAGCAATTAAACTCGTATATGTGAACACTGCAGAGTCGCACATGGTGCTGAACATGATAATATGATAAGTATCACTCCTTATGAGAGTAAGAGCATACTTTATTTGTGTCACAGTGCATGCTGGGAGCTCACCAACTCTTAATAAACATCAACAATATCAACATAAAATTGTTCAGCAAATGTTTTTAAACGTATTGAATTAAATTCACATTTATTGATATCAAAAAAGCCCCACATGTTGGATCATTCCACTCCACATCCCTCGCAACTAATGCAAATATTTACTGACATTTATGCTAAAATCAGTAAAATGATGAACACATCTCTATCTCTTTTCCAGGAACGATTCCAAGTGAAGAATCCTCCTCACACATACATCCTCAAGCTACAGAGTTATCTTGACCCAGCCATGACCAGGAAGGTGAGTTCTGGTCTCATTCCCTTAAAATAAAGTGTGGAGTGGCTGATGTGTGTGTGTGTTTGTGTGTGTGTGTGTGTGTGTGTGTAAGACTGAGATGGGTGACCTCAGATGATAAAAAAGCTCCTGATAACTCATTTATCTTCACTACACTGAGCTAATTATGGACAGGATTCTACTTGCATTCTACTTCCTGCTGGGGAAACCTTACTTCCTGCTTGGATACATTTGATTCCTGTAATAGAGATTTTAGGTATTTAATAATAGTAGTGATATTTTTATCAGTTTAATAATATTTTTCCCATAGGGAATGTGACTAGCCTTAAAGTGATCATTTATTAAAATCTAAAGAACTTAAAACTTAATACGTCCTCCAAAATCAGGCTTACACATGAACCAAGAATATGTGCATATGTATATGTGAATATGTGAACACCAGTTCCTGTTAAGCATTTTGCAATAGAGAATCATTGTCAAGAAAATACTTTAAATGTGCAATTTAATATCTTGTGTCTCGGTTCATTAGCATGGCTGTATACAGTATGCATCATTAATAATGCCATTGTCTTGATACATTAGAGCATGTAAAGCATTTTATTTAAAGCGTATAGAATGTTCCGCTGTTTATAGCGATTAAATAGAAATTATTTATTATTAATATTCATGGCTTGAAGCAGTGGAAAAATGACAGGCTTGTGCTGCAGGGTTTTTTTTACCCTCCAGGTCTAAGCACTAATCACGTGATTGAAAACTATGCATTACTCCTAAACATCCGCCCAACTGAAGATTATGGTAGAGAAATATGGTTGAGTCCACTAAACATAGACTCACATAGCCAGACTTCTAACTTACACCATAAAGATTGCAGTTAATTCAAGCCAAGAACTGCCCACTTGGTCAAAAAGAGACTGTCTACTAGTAAAGTGACCAACCACAATTTGTTTGTGTTTGCAGACTAGCATAATTTTTTATTTATTCAAGTAATGGTGCAGAGTGTTTCAAATAAATACTTGATGTTGAATCTCAAATTTTGGCAAGTACAATAATTCGTTCTTCCTCAGCCGTGCTTTGCTAATGTATTCTTGTATACAATTCATGTACACAGACTCTTCTGAACACATTAATATAAGAAATGAGTGGATATTCATTTGATTATTTGTGATTCTTTGCAAAGATGGGCCAATAGGGCAAAATGCTAAAAGCTTACCAATGTGTACAAATCACTGTAGTTTCCAGGTGAAACGAACACTAGACAGTAAATACTTTAATCCTGAGTTGCAATGAAGAAAGCCTAATTTTCAAACAATTAATTGAACAAAATATTATCACCTCAAACAACTTTAACATGCATGCGAGATTTGAAAACTGATACTTTTGAATGTTAGTGTAGCATATACATTTCACTATCGTGTGTGTTCATGGTTGGGTTTGGTGTAGGGGATATGTCCAACATGATAAAGCATTAACCTTTTAGCAACGCCCACCAGACAATTTCATTCTGAACTTCTACAATACGTGCCTGTACCAATGAAAACATGGCAATAGTCACGTATAGAATATGTGTTTTAGCACCACTCACTGGACATCTGGATTGTTAAAACTACATTGAACTCCAAAAAAAGGGTGTTTCTTTGTAAAAATAAATAAATACAAAATTACTTTTAGAATTGGTAATTTGGCGGAAAACCTTGACTTAAAGGGGACCTTAGTGACATTATGATAGTAAATTACGATGTCATCCCAGAGGATAAGTCATAAAAGGAGTGACAAGGTCTTGGAAAAAAAGAATGAGAGACCAGAAATGAATTGAAGACAGATGTGATTAATGTGATTAAATATTAAAGGTTAGATATTATTGTGTTTACGTGGTGTGGAATCTGAAGGTGTTCTTGAGTTGATCTCATGGGCGTTACACGCCGATGGGTGACATCATATCCCTTAGCTGACAGAAAGAAAGAGTGAGAAAGAAAGAAATAAAACAGAGACCATGGGATGGAGGATTATTAAGAGACATGGTGGAAGAGAAAAGGAGGAGGAAAGACTTGAGACATGCATAAAAAAACCCGAGGCAAACAGAAGGTCCCAGAGAAAGTAGAGGATGCATATAATGAAAGTGGGAAACAGAGAGAGAGGGAGCGAGAGTTATGGCTGTACGTTCTGGCAACGGCTCTTTTCTGCAGACGTGAACAATTGTTACTTTGTGTGTGCCGAGAGCTTTACATACGGTGCATTCCAGACACAGCTCTCGGCCAATGGGATCGCAGCAGGAAGAGGGTCATTCCAGAGGGTCCTGAGGAATGTCTGTGCCATTGATTCCATTCCAGGATGACCTCTCTGGAGAACTGCTTTCTTTTTTCCCATTCTCTCTTTCCGCAGCTGGGAATGCTTAAAGTCGAGGTGGGAGCATACACACTGAAAACACACACTGCACTCCACATGTGCCAAACACACCCACGCTGGGAACAGCAGAGCACACACTCCCCTCCGCTTCTCTATTCTCACCATTTCAGTTGTGTTTATGCATCTGTCTCTTTTACTTTGTCCTTTTCTTTACCAGTTAGCATACTATGCATGCTATTTACTATTTAGAATTAGAATGTAACATTTTATAGTATAGCAAAATTGCAAGTTAGAAGTGATCCGGTTGTACAATTCTTCAAGTGGACTTTTTATGGTTTATGGAGAAAAAAAAGGCATTTGAAATGGCATTCACTATTTTATTTAATCAGGCGGACATATTATCAAAAGAAATGGAAAAATGTAGGGGAAAATGTAGGCTGTGATGTTATTTTACAGAGGAATTGATCAAATGGTGAAAATGTGTCTCTGCTTGAATTTGTTGGAGAGGAGAGTTTAAAATATGGTGACCATACGTCCTCTTTTTTCCTGGCTGAAATTTCAAAATCATTTTGGCCTTGTTTTTCTACAGATGTGCTCTCCACAGTTCTCATGCATTAATTAGTTATTACATTGCTTGAACCCACCTTCTCGCAAGCTATGATTGGTCAGTAATGTACAATGCTTACAAGCCATTGATCAAACTCCAACCCAGATTCCAAAATTGTATTTTTTATTTTATTCCCAATAGAACACTGATAACATAACAAATGTTTAAAATGAAAAATGTTGCACTTTTATCCACTAAATGAGCTCATGAACTTTCAATGAGATTCAAATTTGATACCTGCTACAGAAAAATTGGCACAAGGGCAACAAAAGGCAGAAAAAACAAAAAAATTTGAAATGATTCAGCTGGGAGAATATCTAGCAACTAATTAAGTTAATTGAAATCAGGTCTTTGATTACTGTAGTTATAAAATGTCTTAGAGAATATCATAGAGCAGCAGAGTCTCTTAAAAGA
Organism: Enteromius unitaeniatus; assembly: GCA_032359435.1. Classification (NCBI taxonomy): domain Eukaryota; kingdom Metazoa; phylum Chordata; class Actinopteri; order Cypriniformes; family Cyprinidae; genus Enteromius; species Enteromius unitaeniatus. The sequence goes on along the minus strand of JAUMHI010000170.1, from coordinate 101,671 downwards.
AAATCAGGCAGTCTGCGCCGTTAGCCTTGTGGGCAGTGTGCCGACATTCAGCCCGGCTGCGTTTCAGGTGTCGCAAATTCGAGTCCCGGCTCTCAGACCTTTCCTGATCCTATCTCTCTACAACTTCACTTCCTGTCAGTCCTGAGCTATCCTATGTAATAAAGGCAAAAATGTCAAAAAATGTAGCTTAAAATAAAAAAAGAAATATGGGCAGACGTTCTCCAGTCTATGAATGAGTATTTGTAAAAATATATGTCATGTAACAAATGTGTGTGTGTATCAAGGCATAAACATGGTTATGCCCTAATATTAGGGTGACCACACATACCGTTTTCCTAGGATCCAGCAAGGATTTTTATATTGCTCTGATTCGAAGTACCTCCAGAGCATCTTTTCTTAAAAAATATCGAACCAATGTCGTACACCAATTGGTCTGCACAAGCCAAACAAAGCCAAAACCTAAATATTTTAGGCAATGTAGAAATCCTGGACAGGACGAGTCCTGGGAAAATGGCACGTAGGGTCACCTTAACCAGTTATAGACGTAGGCTATTATTTTGTTACTTACTTACTAAATACATACTTGAAGCATATAGTACAAGAATGCAAATCTGTTGCTGTCTGCATCCCTGTCTCTTCTTCACTGTCATTCCCTCTCTAACACCCTTTGATGCAATCATTTCAGTGTCTGACATCAGTGTATCAGATTGATTATTAATGCCTGGCCTGCCACTCATCGTCATGGCTGCCATCTAATTAGTGTTGCAGAACAGCAGCAGTTTCCAGTTAAGATTTGGCAGAGTGTCTCATTCAGCTGATGAAAGCAGTGTGTCTCTCTCATTCGACGGCAGTTTCACATGCATTTCACCTGACACGTGATTGGGCCGGCCACAAAGCCACTGTAACCATGGCTACAGAGAACAAAACTGGGCCCACAGTTTGGACTCAACACCATTATGAGACTGACTGGAGAAAACAGCTAAACACACCTGTTACTTTTTTATTCTATCTATTTTTTTTTCAGTCCATTCATTTTTTTATGATGCCAGTTTTTAGATGAGTCAGTTAGACAAAGGATATTTCTGAGTCATTGTTAAATTTAAAGTTATGTTGAATTTAGCCGTAAAAAAATAGTTATTTAAACATAGATAAAATGAAAGAACTAAAAATTGATGCAGCTGAAGCAACAGTTATAGATAGCATATGAGTTCATTCATGGATCTTTGAATGCAGACTTTGCCATTTTAAAAAATCTGAGCACAGTTTGATGCTTCATCATCATCATCATCTTCATCATCATCATCATGCATTGTTGAGATCTCGCCAAAAAATTTATAATTAATAGGTGAATTATTTCAATTTAACATTATCATTTAGTCTTGTTTAAACCTGTTTCAGTTTGTCACTTGTTGTGCAGAACACATACAGGCTAGCTTTACAGGCTATTTGTATGTTCTAGATAATGCAACTTTTTAATGGTAAATTTAGGTTAATAATAATAGTAGTAATGAAATAAAACATTGGTTTAGTATGTGGCAATATTAAATCAAAATGTAAGTTGAGAACCAAATTATGAATATAATTTTGGAAAAAAACAAATTAATTTGAGTGTACAATACATATAGTGTGTGTGTGTGTGTGTGTGTGTGTAATTATAAAGGACATGTGAGACACAATCGCAACACTAAAAGAGACATCTTTGTTATTGAGCCTAGTAGATGAAGACTGCACTAAAGACTTTTTCTTCTTTCTTTCCTCTTCAGAAGTTCAGGAGGAGAGTGCAGGAGTCGACACAGGTACTGCGGGAGCTGGAAATCTCATTACGGACCAATCACATCGGGTGAGTTCATTGGTGTATATGCGTGTTCATTAAATACTGCTCACACTGTAACTGTGATCACTGCTCTGAGTAACACAGGCACCCTCATGTAAGATGCACTGAAGCTGAAATAATGCTCTTTTGTGTGAGGCGGCACGTGTTGCAGCCAAATGCTCCTGAACAGACTTGTCATATTTCTACACAGTGGAATTGTCCTAGAATGCCAACCAACCAGGTTTTTGTTGGAATCCCAGCATAACTCAATCAGAGCTGAGAAATGTGAAAATTTAGTGAGAGCTGAAAATCACACACCCAGTTGCATGCTGGGAGCTAGAATTAAGCGGATGTGGAAAGGCTGACCGGAGCTTGGCGAGGTCGGGAAAATGTCAAAACAGGAAAATGGGAAGATGTGATATTCCAGTAGCAAACAACACACACTCTTTCCTTGTCATCCCATAAATAAGTGTTATTATAGTTTCCTTATTTCCCAGAACCTCCCGAGCTGCTAGACAACTCGTACAGAGATTTAGCTGCCATATGGTGCTAAACTAGATTACATAAATGATCTAGATGAGATAAAGCAGTATCATCGGCTCACAGAGGGTTCAGAAAGGTAACTCAAACTCTGTCCCTAGAGTTGCAAATATTGCAAATTATTCCTTCTTTCCCCAAACAATTTGTTTTTTTTCCATTTGTTCATTATGTTGAAGTTCTAGTTTAAGGGATACTGATCATTAAGCTGATCATTAATGCAAAATAAACAAATGATGTTTGACTTTAAAATAAATTCCAAGAACCATGCAATGCGATTGTATAGAGGAATAACTGTCTGCTTATATTCTATATTCCATAGTTCTGTCTTAATGTTCAGAAAAATACATTTAGTCACGTATGAGTAAAATTGCTCATTAGAAAAGCAAAGGACAAAGAGACATAGCTTATTTTTATTTCACAACTGTGAGATTTTCAGGTGTTGGCCTACTTTTCACTGCTAAGAAAAGGTGAAAACTGGCTTTTGATCATTTCTGGGATCCTTGTGGTCTTTGTCAATGTGAGTGTGTGTGCAGTATTCTGGGATGTCTCTGCCGTGTCTTTGAAGTATCTCTCACTGCTGTTGCTCTGAGGGAGAGATCCAGCTGCATGAAACCTTTGCTTTCAGACTCCAAACTGTGTTGAAGCTGTTTTTTAAGCTACTGAGACTCTGTTCCATGATGCATATTTCATGACGTCTGTCTCCATATGGAAGTGTGGTTTCTGAATGCTGAGACACACTATGAGCTCTGTGGAGTCTCCTGGATTATCTAGTCTAACTACTGCATGTTTACTAATCATGGAATTAACTCTATAATGTAGTAATGATAAAACATCAAAGCAATGCAGTAATGCATACAAACTTTTGATGGATAGTATTTAATGAAATTCTTTCTCTCTCTCTGTCTCTCTCTGTTTAGGTGGGTGCGGGAGTTTCTGAATGAGGAGAACAAGGGTTTGGATGTGTTGGTGGAGTATCTTTCGTTTGCACAGTATGCTGTCACGTAAGTCACCCGTGATTGTACTGAACATGAACACAATGAACACAATGGCTCCTTTCACGCAGACCGCTGCTGTATCTTTGTGTGGCTCTGACTACATGCCTCACTGCTGCTCCGGGAGGACCCACGAGTGTGTGTGTGTGTGTGTGTGTGTGCAGCCTGTTCACTGGGATCAGATCAAGTCACAAGATCTCATTTACAACCAATGGCATTTTACAACCTGATAAGTAACTTGCTTTATTGTAATTTGGTGGAAAAGACTGTAATAGCAGCCCAATGCCGCATCACAACATACTACACACACTATAAGGTTTGTTAGTGTGTTTGAAAAGTCTTTTAACTCATTTATTAAATGTACAGTAAAAAAAAAAAAAAATTATATATATATATATATATATTATAATTGTATTTATTATTATTTATTTTACTATAATATAGTTTTTACCATTTAAAATATTGTTTTTTTCTATTTTAGTATTTTAAGCTGAAATTTTAGCACGATCCTTCAGAAATCAGTCTAATATACTGCTCACAAAAATTAAAGGAACACTTTAAAGAAACACATTAGATACATCAGATCTCAATATGAAGTTGGATATCTATACAAAGTTTTCAGCCTACAGAGGGCTCAATTGTGTAGACACCCTAAAATCAGAGAGAAATGAAGATGTGGCAGGCTAGTCCATTTTTTCAAAAACTTAATTTCTGCAACTCAAAATGCTTTTTAGTATCTTGTGTGGCCTCCACGAGCTTGTGTGCATGCTTGACAACGTCGGGGCATGCTCCTAATGAGAAAACGGATGATGTCTTGTGGCATTTACTCCCAGATATGAGGGCATCCCTGGTGTTCTTGAGCAAATGGCAGTCGAGCTCTACGGTGCTGGGCAGTGAGCACAGGGCCCACTACAGGACGTCGGGCCCTCAGGCCATCTTCATGAGGTCTGTTCCTGATTGTTTGGGTAGAGACATTCACACCAGTGGCCCTCTGGTCATTCTGTAGGGCACGAGCAGTGCTCAGCCTGTTCCGCCTTGCACAAAGGAGCAGGTATCGTCTGAGGACCTTCTACGGCCCTGTCCAGCTCTCCGAGAATAACCGCCAGTCTCCTGAAATCTCCTCCATGTTCTGGAGA
>JAUMHI010000170.1:84368-97090 GCA_032359435.1 Enteromius unitaeniatus | reverse complement strand
TGCTCCACACAGAGATCTGATCTGATCATCATCCAGTCTGTCTGGAGTCACATGAAGTAACAGAACAAACTGAGACAATGCAGAAGAACTGTGTCAATGTCTCCAAGATGAAGAAAAAAACCTACATGGAAACTAGGGATGCAACGGTACAGTGAGACCACGGTTCGGTTTGTATCACGGCTTTCTGCCCACGGTAACGGTTCGGTTTCAATACATCAATATTACTGTACAGTACTGTATGTGAGCTCTAACATAGTGGAAGGTCATTTGCCCTTTCTATTTCAAGTTATCAAGGTACAGAGACAATATTAAATGTAAAAAAGGTACAGATTAAGTAAACACTTAAGCTATTTTTCCCTCTTTCAAAAACGGACAATTTAAAAAGTGCAGTATAAAGTGAAATATAAACATGAACATTATTCAAATAAATATTGACAGCAACAAGAAAGGCTAGTCTATTTCAGCTTCACTCTTACTCGCGTCGTAAAGTGCTGGAATAATTTTGCTGTTGAAATGTTAAACTATGCAGGCTGAGCCAGAAACAGAATTGATTCGTTCGTTTAAAATGAACGAATCGTTCACGAGCGACCCATCATTAGTCTTGGGAAGTTCTGACCATCACCTGATTGTCTATGTGCTTAATACACAGAAAATGCCAATTTTAAATAAAATTAAAGTTTAATGCCTCAAATAGGCTACCGAAATTTACCGGTTCGGTAAAAAAAAAAAAAATCGATTGCATCCCTACTGGAAACTGCAACTGAGATTTTAACATTTTAGATTCTTAATCATATTAACTTGGACATTAAATTCTGATTCTCACATTTGTCTGTGTGCAGGTGGTTTAGTAAGTCTGATTTATTATCAAGTCAGTCAATGCACAAGAAAACATTATAAGAGAGTTTGAGATGCTTGCTACTTACTGATTTATGTCGTCTTTTCTTTCCCTTCTTCTTATGTTTCTTAGATTTCTTGTAACTCCTCTCTATAAAAGTCAAGATTAGATGATCATTGAGAGACCGCTGTTAAGCAGTCATGATGTATTCAGTATTGATGTGTTGTGCAGGACACTGATATCGATCCCAAGCGACACTGACCAGATTCTCCAGACGACGAGTGCTCTGATGGAGATTTAGAAGTTGAACGTTTCTTCTTCTTCGAGTGATACTCATCATCCTCTGACTCAGAGCCCTTTTGTGAACAAACACACAGGACACAGTTTAGGAGGATGAGCAAATGCATATCTCAAATCTCTAGATTAGAATTAGAATATGGAAACTTTTCAGAAATTCTAATGATAGAACAAAAACTACACATTATTTAGGTAGTAATGTTGTTTCAAAACAAAATAGTTGTTAAAACATTGTAACCCTTAATTGTAAAATGATCATTTAAACTGATTTTACAGTTTAAATAGTACAAACCCACATTTTAACTTTAAATCATTTTCTAAGAGAAGAAAATTATTGTGTTTTATATTGCTCTGACTTGGAAAAAACTTCAAAAAGACGAATGCGTTTAAAAGCTGACAGTTTTGAAACATTGCTGTTGATCTAAATGAAATCAACATTGAACCGAGTCGAGCTGAATGACTACACTGTTGCTTTCTATAGAGCTGCTAAAAGCTTAATTGAATGTTTCATAATTGATGAACTTTGCACAGTAAACGAGCAACTATTGAACTGCCTGCAGCTGAATAATGACTTTTAAGAGCCGCTTTACAGCATCATTTGGATTTACCTCATATGTTACCTCATAAGTCTGCACTACTGATTACTTTATTCTCCAGTTCATCACTGTGAAGCTGCTTTTAAAAATGCATATCATTCTCTGACAGTAGGTGAAGCTTTTAGAAAAGTAGAAATACAGTAGTTACCATGGTACATGAAGCAGTGCTGCACTGTATTAGGCATTATACAGTAGTTATGAGAAGAAAAAAACTTTTCATTAGACATTTTCATATGAAATCACTCACATACCCATTTCAAAGTCAGAATGGCAGATTTTGGCAATTTGTAGGTATGAAATGAGATGGCTAGAGGAAATACTCACTGATCGAGATCGAGAACGTTTTCGGTGGTGTTTCTTGGATTTCTTTGAGTGTTTTTTTGTCTTTGAATGATGATGTTGACACTCGTGCTGTAGAGAAAGGTCACAGACATCACCTTAGAATTACTGAACACCTTGCCGAGATTAATGTAAAAGTTTAGAAACAATATTTTGCAGGTCACGGATAAACTGGTAAATGTGGTATAAAAAGGAAAAATTCTGGAATGTTAAATTGCTGAACAACGCAACAATGCTTAGAATTCTATCATACCTCTAGCACATGCATGAAGTCTTTGAATATTCTCTTCCTCTCTGACTCCAGCGTGATGTCTTCAAATGCAGGCTCTTTCAGGAACCGCTCTCGTACCTGAGTCAGCATCAACACCAGATCAGTGGAGGAAGATGACATGGCATAAGGACCCAGTTTCGTTAATAGATTATATATTCATTCATATTTATTGTAATAGTATGACATACTCCCTCCCATGTGGCCTCAGGCTCTAGAGGAGGCGTGGCCTGTTTCAGCATGCTCTTAAACGCTGCCTCCTTCCTCTTCATCTTCCTGGCCTCCTCCTTCTCTCTCTCCCTCTCACGTGCTTCAGCTTTCTCCAGCAACTAAAAACACAGAACCAGCACAAACACATCAAACACAAAATGTCATTTATTAATAAATACTAACACACTTGTACACTTGTGTCCAAAGGACAAACAAAGCTTTTACAGGTTTGAAATGACATAGGGGTAAATGATTAATGACAAAAAGTTAATTTTGGGGTGGAGTAACCCTTTCACAGAACCAGACCAAAAGTCAACACCCAACCAACCAACCAACCAACAAACAAACAACAGTTGTCAACCAAAGGCATTAAAACAAAGTTGCTTTTAAATCTGATATAAATAGTTTTAGAGCTAAACTCTGCAGGACATTGGCACTCCAGGACCGACATTGCCTACCCCTGGTGTAGACCTTTGTTTGTGTTTTTGACCTACATTGTACAAGACACGAGAACAGTCCGCTCTTCAGGTGTGTTCATTTGCATTAACATCTCTGGTTTTAACTTAATGAGTGAATGGCAACCAGAAAATGAAAGTTTTTTGTCTTCATTTGGCTTTAGGTTGAATGCTTAGGGACATTTTGCTCTTATTTTGTTCAGATTCAGCAAATTCAATGAAATATAAATATATATAACTTTTTTTTTTTCCCTTTTTAAAGCATAAATCCCATAAAAACGATGCAAGCTTCAGGTCTTCCAGTGTTTCTCTCTGGTGCTGAAACCTACAGATGTCCGAGTTCCACTCTCTGTGCAACTGATACTCAACTGCCATTGGCTCATCTGCATTCAAAGGGAGGGGTTTACCATTCAAATGTTATTTATTTTCATTGGTGCTCAATTTTTACTAATTGTACTACGAATCCTAAAACCATGTTTTCAAGATTTAATGAAAGAAAGCTCAAAAGAACATTTATTTGTATCTACGAATAAACCTTTCGCAGCCTCTATGTCAGATGGAAGCATAATGTTCTGCCTTTGAATATATATATATATATATATATATATATACACATACACACACACACACACACACCAGCAGGGAAGTCTGCTTACACTATTGAAAGCCAGTTTGATGTTTCCAGCATCCAGTGTGGTGGCGCGTTTATCTGAGCTGATCACTGAGCCAAACTCCTCAAAGCCTGTGTTGATCTCCACCAGGAAGCTCTTATCCTGCACAAAGACGCACACACACACACTTTATCAAGGGCTTCAAGACTGATCTGACGTAACCCTGACCGTAACAGTCTCCCACTCACCTTCAGGATGTCTTTAATGATTCTCTTCTCATCATGATAACGAGCTTTCAGATCCTCCACATAAAACTTGAATAAGTCCAGAGGGGTGGAGCCTAAAAAAATACACAAAGCGTAACACGACTGAGCAACTTTTTCACAACTATCTAAAAAGCAACTCCGCATAATTTTGTTATACTATAAACAACTATTCAGCTAAGTTATATAGATTTGATCATAGGATTTGTATTTTCATTACATTTTCGTTATTTTGTTTTAGATGGCCCAAAATAATATAATCTCAGGTTTTACTGACGTATGTGCTGACGTTTTTAAGTCATGTGGAGTTCACAGACTGTACTGGTGAAATAGAGACAGAGTGAGAAATGAGGATATGACCCTTTTACATGTATTATTCATCAGCATCAAAGCCTTCCACGCGCAGAGTGTTTGTGCGAGACAGAGAGAGAGACCTGGCTGGCCCAGCATGTTGTTGAAGCGGATATCGGCACTGACGGTTGGGTACATCTCCATCCAGGCAGACATGGAGTGCAGCTGCCCGTGATCATGAAGCTCATCCAGGAATTTCTGAAAAACACACACAAACCCTTCACAAACATGCCTATGCTCTTGTCCTTTACTCATCAGTCAGTTTTGTCATTAATATATTAATCATGTTTTTAGCAAGCCACTGGTTATTCAAACTAACATTTACGCTTAGTTTGGTAAGAATTGTATTGATTGCATTCTAATATTTTTTATTTGGTCAAAACCAGTTTGCAATGGTGTCAGTAAACAACATGGAAGATTTAAATGGGAAATTTCTAAATGTGTAGTTAATACAATTCACTATCATTTTTACATAGTGGCTTTATCAATAACTCTCAATAAATTGCCTTAAACATGCCGATGATGCTTCAGCATTCTGGCTTCCTCTTTGCACAATGATCTTCAGTACCCTAAACTCGGTCAAACAGATCATCTGTCATCACAGACATCAGCTGATATTTCAGCATCAAGTTCCAATTAATCAAGGTGAGAGCTTTTCATAATAGAAAGATGGACACACGAAGCAGCAGACACAGAGTTTCACGTGTGTGTGTGTCACCTGGAAAGCCTCTCGGTTCTTGCGCTGCCGGCGTCTCTCGCGCAGCAGAGTTTTCTGTTTCTCTTCTTCCTCCTCCTTCTCAAGAGCACGGATGTGTTCCTCGAAACAGATCAGCGCATCTTCCTTGTCCATATCTAAAGCACACACAGACACAAAGGAAGATGAAAGCCTCCTCTATATCAAACACACTCAATCACATTATGCGGGTTCAAAACCGTCATCATGTGGAGCTGGCAGTGCAGTAGAGTGTGTGCGTTCATACTCTGTAGCTCCTCATCTTCAGCAAATGTGGGGTTATCCAGTAGGTACTGCTGTGCCTCAGACCATGTAGTTCTGTACGTCACATTGGCCATATTGTCCAAAATGTTCTTCAGAGCTTCCCAGTTCCTCTTCCTCAGCTGCTTAGCTTGTTCCTGATAGAAAGCATCAAGTTAGGATTTAAAATTGGACAGAATTTGTTTTTTTTGATGAAAAATAAAACGTAAAGCAAAAACTTCAAACTCTGAGCTGATGATCTGTGTTTTTCGTTTTTTTACATATGTATATAAAAATCTGAAAAAGAATTTTTGCACTGTTTATTAATGTAATTGTTTTCTTGACAATCAAGCATTGTACCAGGATGTTTAAAGAGATAATCTTAAAAGTTTAGAACTACTTGAGTAAATGACAATTTTCATTTTTGGGTGAACTATTACTTTAAATATGAAGATCAGTGAATTTCAATAAATCAACTGAATTTTAAATTAAATGCAAAAATGCATTTTATTTTTAAATTATATTAATGGTTGGCAAATACAAACAGCCTACTGTTCGTAACGGTTAAATTTCTAGGGACAATTATTTACTGGATTTCTTCTAATAAACTAAATCGCTTCTTGACAATGTTTATTGCAGTTGCTGAAGTTTTATAATTATAAGCGACTGTGTGTTAGTGAAATTTATGATGCGTCAAACCTAACATCCCTTAATCACCGTAATGCACAGCCACATCGGATTCATTGCTTTATAATTGATGTTTGCATATTAAGATGCATCCAAATGCAAGTGATATCAGCATTTAAACTGTTTAATAGAAAAAAACTAATCAGCAGGTTATTATCAATGCTCTCTCTTATACACTAATAAACCGAATCAGCCAATCAAACCTTCTCTTTCTTTGCTAAATAAAACAGGACATCTTCGTAGATCTCCAGCCTGTCTCTCTCAGGGACACATGACCACACCTCCTGATCGGCAAACATCTGCTCCGCTTTCCTGCACAAGACAAGAACAACTTACTGCTAACCACGGCTTGAAGAACAATTTCTGCCGTAATATTTCAGAAAGCATGATTATAACCATGCGAATGAATGCTGCTGCAGGTCATAAACTTGTCAGTAGGTGGCAGTGATATTACAAGATAAAAATGTCACAGAACTAGTAATTACTAACAGTCTCTCTGAGCCCCTGTGACACAGTACATGTATGACAAGACTCCACACCATTATTTAACTGTGATGTGATTTTAATTGTGCTCTAAATCAATGACAGGCAAAAAGAGCAGAAAAACCATTAACCTCGTTAATAGCAATACTTGATTAAAAATGACAGTGGAGCTGGTGCATGCAAAACTGAAGTGAGGGTCATTGCAGGGTACTTCTGTGCAGTTGCTGTGTATTTTTTTAATGTGTTGCTATACAGCTGCTATGCTGTTTAAATCTCCAATCCAAAATACAAGGTTCTGCATTGTGATGTCAAGTGAGTATTGAATACCGCTGTCAACAAAACAGCTATAAAAACTCACTTATATCGTGTGGTTGAGGTCATTTTCTCATGGTTCTCCAGGAAGCGCTGGAAAGTCTCTTTAGATTCCTTGTATTTGATTCTGGCTTCTTCTTTTTCCTCTTTCTCTGTCTGGACTTTATAAGCATTGAACGCCTGTTTCTTTTCACTCAGCTTAGGCAGAGCACTGCGTGCACACACACACACACACACACAGTGTTCAGTGAAGAACAACAGGTACACATTTCACAGTGCAAAGGATTTAAATACTATTAAATATTATTAATTATGTGTGCAGTATTTGGATACCTGTAACGAGGGTCATTAATTATCAGCTTCATTGCCTGCTCCCATGATGCATTGGAGGAAACACCCTATATAGTCACACGGTGGGAGAGAGAGGCCAAGTTACTTTTCTCCAAAGCTACAGCATACTTGTTACTCAGTGCATGATTGGGGAAAAAATGAATACATCTCAATAATTTATTTATTATCACAATAATTAAATTTAATACAATTCAATCACTTTGAATTTCTAAAGAACCCATTTAGCAATCAACACAAGCAATTTTTCATAGATTCATAGAGAAATCTTTTTTTCCAACATACTGAATGATTTAAATTTAAGTAGATCATTTGATTTCTCATGTTATTGTTGAGAGGCATAAATGGGTGTCTACTGAGAGGAGCAGAAAATAACAAAACAGTGTAAGTTTGGAGAAGTAGATCTCCATGTTGATATCACAAAACATCCAGTTCTTCATCCATCATAAGCGTGTCTTTCTGAAAGGTTGTCAGGAGTCTGTGAAGCGTGCGATTCCACCGTCTTCTGTTTCACTCACTCAAGTCTAATCACACTCGCAGCAATTAAACAGTCGCGGCTCTCTCAGGAGCACTTTGTGTGCCAAATTAAAACACACTAAATTTAGAAAGACCCATCCGGAATATCAACACCTCCCTCTTCACTACAGGGGAGAGAGAGAAAAAAAAATACCTTTTCTTTCAGCAGTTCTTTAAATGCTTGCTTTGCCTCCTCTTTTGTGTTCCACTTGTAAACTTTCTTCACCAGCTCAGGTCTCTCATCTTTAGAAACATCATTACTGCAAAAAAAAAAAAAATATATATATATATCTCATAAAATATCAGTTTACATTTGAAATGAAACGAAAATTATGTCTTGGGTGGCATAAAACAATTCACAACACTTTGTTGTAGCACTTGTACACTATCATTAAAACGTCTGGGGTCCGTAAAAGGCTTTAATGCTCTCCAAGTCTGCACTTATTTGCTCAAACATACAATTAAATCTATTAATACAAACTGGTTTTGATTTAAATGTATATTAAAATATCATTTATTCCTGTGATGGCAAAGCAGAATTTTCAGCAGTCTCTTTAACAACCATAAAGATCAAAAGAAATACATTTATTTAGAAAAATATTTTGCACCTGACATTACAAATGCCATAACTTCACATTTTGATATATTTAATGCATCCTTGTTGAACAGAAGCCATTCATTTCTTTAGAAAAATATTACCGAGCCCAAACTATTAAATAAATGGCTGTGTAAATGAATGAAAATCTCTTCACCATGCATGGTCATTGTTTTCCTCAGTGTGCAACGTGAGATGTACAAACAGACACACGTGGGATGATCTGGGTGTTTTTTGTATGTGTTAAGGGTTCATTACCTGGGTTGTGTCTCTACACTGGGCGTCTCCTCAGTGGAGTTAACAGTGACATCACTGCTGACCTCAGCAACCTGCGCAGGCACGTGAGATGGCTGCTCCTCTGTGGCGACTGTCACCATGGTAGCCTCGGTCTCTGCAACTGCCGCCACGGTAACAGACGGCTCGCTCTGAGATGTAAGAGCAGGGGTGGTGCCAGGAGCCACAACTTCAGCCGTCCTTTACCAGACACAAACACAAATTAAAAAAATATTTATTATAGATGGATAATCTTGGTATTTCTAATTAAAAAATAATGACAATAACAATATGGAAATTATATTTCTTATGTTTTTATGGAATTTCAATTCAAACTACAGTAACAAAGAAGACTACTTTGACCCTGGGAAAAAATATATAGTAGGAATCTTTTAGGGTGCACTGACACTAGGCAGTTTGAACCGTGCCCGAGTGCGTTTGACCACCAAAGCACGGTTCGTCTGACTAGTGTGAGTGCTCCGAATCGAGCCTGGCCGCTGTCCCTGGCCCGCTTGGAAGCGGTGTGCCAGAGCACGGTTCAGTTGGACTCGGGCGCAGCTCGCATGTAGTGTGAGCGATAATCGTGCTGGAGCACAGAACAGGGCGCGCGATGTGATGTTTTTGAGACGCTCCAATACAAACATAGCGGAGAAAGGGTCGCTTCGGTCTACGGCAATGTTTGTTTAACAATAAGCTGTAAGAGGGCTGTGGACCACCGCGAACCAAACGACTCAAAATTACTATCCACAAAGTAAACAGAGCAATGGACACCATCGCGTTCAGCGAGAGCGCCACTCTTCCTGTTTATCCTGAAACCGCCTCACCATAATGACGCAAGTGTGCTCCGGCACGAATGCTGAAACCCTATGTGAGTGCAGGCCAGAGGGGGAGGGGGGACAATCATACTCTGGCCCGGTTCATGGCAACCATGCCTAGTGTGAGTACACCCTTACTCTACTACTATGCCATTCATTTGTGTAAAATGATGGCAAAAGATCCATCAGAAGTGAAGAATCTGCACCAACCTTTGCCAACAATGCACTAATACTAATGCATTTTGAAACCACTGCTTTCTCTAAATCTAATAGTATAAGGATTGTTCAGCCAAAAAATTAAAAAATAAATTATTTAATTCTGTCATGAATTATTAATCCTGTCAAAAATAGCATGTTTGAGCTTCCATTCACCACATTTGATAAGCTCTATGCATATAGAAAAAGGCCAAACTTAAATGTTGATTATTTAATCACTAAATTGGCGTAGATTTATTTGTGTTTTGAAGACATGAAAGCAGGTAAATGACTAGGTAAATGAGGGGTGAAATAACTCTTTATGGTCTTAGTAAATAAAGCTGATGCTCACCCGTTTTCCTCTGCCTTTATCATCGCTGGGGGAAAAAAAGGGAGAAAAAAAGTCAAACCATTTTTTCATGAGATTTCTGGATTTTTAGATTTCTAGATTTCTATTTTGCATACTGACCCTCCAGGTCCTCCAGCTCCTTGGGTTTAGTCCAGCGAGACTCTTTGGTCTGGGAGTTGTAGTAATAGGGCTTGCCAGTATCGGACTTATACTCTTTCCACGGGCATTTGGACAACATTTGCTGAAAAACACAAACTTCTTTAATTTTTTTTTTTAAGGCACAATAATTTCAAATTTCAACCTAATTTAATGCATTTTTCTGTACATTTATTTTTTAAAAACAAAATTCAGACAATTACAACACAAAAATTATTAGTTGGGTTTAGCAAGTTTGATCTAAACTAATAATTGCATACAACCACAGCGCTCTTTACTTCTCCAACATAAACAAGTAGTAGTAATACATTAGACTCTCAAATAAAGAGTATGCCTAAAGTCCTGACCTCCTGAATGAACAGTAATTGGCAGCTGAAACGTGACTGTGTAAGCAAGAAGGATGTGTTGACCTTTTTTTACCTCTGCAGGTGATTTAAGCTCATCTGGTTTCTCCCAGGTGGATTGTTTGGTCTCTGTGTTGTAGTAATATGTTTTTCCATCCAGTGATTTGTGCTCGGTCCATACTGATTTCTGCAAGAGACATTATGAACACTTGGTTCATTACATCATTAGTGACTAGTTAACACTAGTTGCAGTTGCTAGTTCAGTTAAGTTGTAAAAAGATGTACCAGAACACAGCAGTAAGACTTGGCTAATTACATTCATAGTTAAATTCGTATTGTCCCCTCCTCTGCAGGGATGGGAAATGTAAAGAATTTAACTATCAATTCTGCTTCTAAACCTCATTTTAAAGAACAGCTCACACAAAAAACAAAACTCACCTGCAAGTTTTTTCACACCCGAATGAGTTTGCTTTTGTTGAACGCAAAATATGATATTTTGAAAAATTTGTAATCAAACAGTGGCTGGTAGCTATTGACTTCCAAATTACGAAAATAAATAAATAATATAAAAATATTATGGAAATCAACAAGGTCCACAAACTGTTTGGTTACAGTAATACAGCAGTAGTACTGTAATTTTGGGCATATATAGTTTCATGAATGATAATCGTTTACTGTGTCTTGCCTTTTTTGGCTGATCATCAGGTGAAGAATCAGTTGATGTGGTGCTCTAGGAAGAGAGAGAGAGAGAGATAGAGAAAAAAGAAGGATGGTTTTCAAGTCAGTCATTTCAATTAGAACCCTAACTAAACAATATTGGCAATAACGTTTGGTTGTTTGTTCTTACTGTTGTTCCAGGAGCAGCCGGTGCTGAAACAGAACAAAAAACACTGATTACATTTAGAAATAATAAATCACCAACATGATTTTTACCCAAAACTATTTAATCTCTCACCTGACTCCACTGGACTCACACCAGGCTGAGAAGGACATAAAGACAAAGAGTGTTTGATTACAAAAAGTAAACCAATCCAAAAAATAAGCTGATTTACATGTGGTATCTTTTAAATGACTTGAAACTTCATTTCTTCCGAGAAAGCCCTGTTAATAATTATTACAATTAAATTAGTCCATGAGCAGATCTAAAGATATCAGAGATAACTCCATTAGCAGTTTCCATACCCCAAATTACAGGAAAGGGAAATGACATTGTGACTGACAGCTCCTGGAGTGTCAGCTGGTTTCTGCATCTGATCAGATGTCTTCATCTACAGCTCAAAGCCGCTGCTAATTATTACTGATGCTATCAATATTTAATATGGTTAACTAACAACAGGCTGTGTTTGATGCTTATTATAGCTGATTAAATGAAAGCAGATCTTAATAACCACTGAGGTGGTGTGTTCAAAATGAAGATCTGCACACGTATGGTTCGTTTGTTCTTATACACACACACACTGAACACACCTTTAATCCATATTCATTGGTGATGTAGTGCTTTGAAACACAAATGAATTGTCGTTTACCGCCTCCACACGTGCTTCTTCTTGAGAATAAAAGCGTGCGAATAATATCACTTCAGTGCGCTCATTGCAAATAAACTGATTATTAAAACTACAAAAACCGTTCCATGAAGTGCAGCGAGTGAATTCCTCTTCTCTTTTGTGGTTAGATTCACAGGTAGGCTATTTGCACATATCTAATGTTACATCAGATATTTTTCCCGATCAGTTCCTCAAGCGTTCACGTAAGACAGAACAAATATGTTTGTGTGAATACTTAAATAGCCGACTGCAATTCTGTGTTTTGTGTATTTATGGGGATCACACGCGGTCAAAAAGTAAAAAAAAAATCCTGAGCCTGAACTTTTTTTGGGGGGGACTTTTTCATTTGAAGGACTTAATTCAAATATTGACAATAATAACAAAAATAAAGTAACAAGAGCTTAAAGTGCTTAAAAAACTGCTAAACAATAGCAAGTTCTAAAATAACAAGTGCTCAAAGTATTCATCTAACTCGCGTGTTAATTTGAAACCGACAGACTAGTTTTGGTAGGTTTAGTGTTAGGTGTGATTAGGGGCAGGGTTAGGATTACTATTGATTTCAACGAGGGGAGTCATAACCGGCCCGCGTCCGACAGAGCAGTAACCAAACACGACAGGCATTAAGATATATATGTTATGACACATGCACTTTTTTTGTGTGGAAAGCCCGCTTTTATTAAGCAACTGTAGGAAGGTGTTCGGAAATATCAACAGATGAGAGCATCAGCGCACACGGGGCAAAAAGCGCCCTTATAACACAGGCGCACGTTCGCACTGATGTGACCGACATCATCCCCAGGCTTCATAAACTTGCACTCCATTTTGTTTCTCGTGACATTGACGTATGGGTGTCAATCATACCGTGTTGCAAGGACCCGCCCTTCTCTGCTTCTGATAGGCTTGCAAC
>JAUMHI010000170.1:70235-82075 GCA_032359435.1 Enteromius unitaeniatus | reverse complement strand
GAAATACAGATTTCAGCATTATTAGTAATCTGTGTGTGCATTTTCCTTGATAACAAGCAAGTTGAATCAAACCACTTGTTTATCGTATCGCAAATCGCAATTTTGACCGTAATAATCGCAATGTGACATTTTTCCCAAATCGTGCCGCCCTACTAGAGATAAACGTAAAAACCCAAATGCTAAAATACAACACATGATAATATTTAGACACTCACTTCTTACAAGGCTAGTTCACCCAAAAATGAAAATTCACCCCACGATTTACTCACCCTCAAGTCATCCTAGATTTATAAGACTTTACTCTTTCAGATGAATACAATCCAAGTAATATAAAGTAATATAAATTAATTAAAAATATCTTCCAAGCTTTGTAAATAAATTATGGTGGATGAGATTGATTTTGTTTAAGTTGATAAATTCATCTTAAAAAGTGCTCCGGTGGTTAATAAAGGCCTTCTGCAGTGAATTAATGCATTTGTGTAAGACAAATATACATATTTAAAACTATCGTACACATGTTCACGTAAGAGTGACGTTCAAGTGGATGATGTAGGATGTACATGTAGTTTAAGCTCCATTGAGAATATGCTAGTCTCACGAGAACCAAGTTTTGTTTACAGCAAAGGAAAATCTCTTTTTGGCTCATATCGTAATCCTCTGATAATTTTCTTCACAAATCCTGGCTTTTTTTTTTTTACTTCTAGCCGGTCTTCCCTCATGCACAATCAAACCTCTACAAATGATTCAGAACGCAGCAGCACAACGTCTTCAACGAGCTCAAAAGGGCCCTGCACTGGCTCCCAATTGAAGTTTGCATCAAACACGCTGATACTTGCATATGGAACAACCACAGGCTCGGCTCCCGCTTACCTCCACTCACTGCTACCAATCTACACTCCCTCCAGAACTCTGAGATCTACCAGTGAGCGACATCCATCCTGGATGGTGGAATGATCTTCCCATCGCTCTCCGAAATGCCAACTCCCTTACAACCTTCAAACGACTTCTGAAAACCCATCTCTTTCAACACCTATATGACATTATCAAACAAAAAAAAAAAACCTTAACCCTACTCTTTCTTTCCCTTTCTAGCCTGCACTTATTTGAAGATTGCCTGTTATGAGCACTTCCTAAGTTGTTTTTGCCTCTGTATGACTAATTGCTTGTTTTTCCCCACCTGTAAGTCGCTTTGGATAAAAGCATCTGCTAAATGAATAAATGTAATTCATGACAGATGTCTTTTTTTACTCTGTGTTATATATATATATAAAAGGTTGATTGTATTCGCCTAAAAGAAGAAAGTCACATAAATCTTTGATGACTTAAAGGCGAGTAAATCGTGGAGTTAATTTTATTTTTGAGTGAAATATTTTTTTTTATTTTTGGGTGAAAGTTCTTGTATAGATAGATAGACCTTGTGCCAACTAGAAAACACCACCATTACAAAGCTTTCAGTTTGTTACCAATTAGATTATTTCAAATTTCATTTGTACAATAACAACAAATTATCCTTACACCCAAGTGTGTCAGACTTTTGTTCTTTAATTATTCTTAGCCGTGAAATGTAAAATGAGGGACTGTAGACTAGTGGTCGACCAATATATTGTCAAGACTGTCCAATCAGCCGAATGTGGCATTTTTCAAAAGTTTTTCTGTTCGCCGAATGCGGTTTGACGGCGCTGATTGCAGCAGTCCCACGTTCTGTCTCTTGTTCTTCATCGTCGTCATTAATAGCACTGTCTAACATGGATAGAAGTCTATCTAATAATATGCAAAGGAATTAAAATTTTGCCTATACAGAAAAGTATCATAAAGATTGCTATTTATATTATTAGTAATAGAAAGGCAAGCACTGTAATACTTTCTTGTTTGCCGTCAACATTTATATAATTTGAACAACTCTTTGAATGACTAATGAACATTTATTTCACAAACCTTGAAAACTCGAATACAGTTATGTGATCTTGTGAAATGTGTATCAAAGACTACAGAAATACATTGATGTGTAACCTGCATGATTTGCATGTTCTCTGTGTGACTTTGGTGCAAATTTGATGCTTTATACTATGCTGCTCTTTATGCATTTTCCCACTTTCATATTCATATCATTTTCACTGTGTGCTGTATGTAAAATGAGTTTTACCTTGGCTTTAATTTGAAAAATATGATTCCCAACGGACACAAACTTTCAGAAACTTGCTGGCTACAGTTTAATTCCTTCAGTTATATTTTATTAAATATTTGGGAAAAATACTTTGTCATTTAAAGTAGAAGTATGTTTATTTTATATTTCAATGCTTTATCAAAATGATTACAAATTTCTTAAATATTAATTAAAATAAATACAATTATTTTAATTTATATCGCCATCCTGTATCCAAGATAGTATTGGCTGTCAAAAAACCCTTAGCAGTTATTCAAATCATTAGCCAAAATCTGACTAGTAACAAATGAACAATCATTACTACACTTAAAATTACAGATTGCTCATATGATAATCCTCACATCCAAATTTCTTCACTCTCAGAGAATATGCTACATCTGATGAGGAACTTATTTTAGGACCATTAACATGACTACTAACTGTATATAATAAAAAACACCCAGAAGTGCTGTTTCAAAGTGAAATTTAAGCAGTAATCACTGTTTACTAGGAGCTCTTACCTGTGCCATAGGTGGAGCGCCCATCGGTGGTATCATGGGGGGCATTATTCCCGGGGGCATGGGGGCCATGCTGGGCGGCCTCTGGCCCATGGGTGGCATTCCCATTGGAGGGAAGTGAGGCGGGATTCCTGGTGGCCCCATCTTTGAAAACACAAATATAAATTAGAGGCATGAATGAGAACAAACACAATCAAGTAGTTGCAAAGACAGAGAGAGATGGCTTTACAGTAAAGGCTTTCCATCACCAACTTACAAAGGGCGGGGGGATTCCTGAAGGTGGTACACCAGGAAAAGGTGGTGCTTGACTGGGGCCACTATTAGCATCAGTCGAGGACTGTTATGAACAAGAGAGTCCATTACAGTAACCACTACAGCTCTTATAAAGATGCTGCACATCACTGATTTAAAGTGTGATGAGGATTTCCCCAAACATGATCTAATCTGACAGAAGCAACCAACACATCCAAGCTTATGTGAACAGAACCATCACTGTTAGACGTTTCCTAAATATTGCACTCAAACCAGCCAGCCTAACTTAAAATGCAATTTAACATACATATTTCAAATTCATAACAACCAAAACCAAAGATTTCTTACCATTGCTGGCCTTAACAAACCCAAGCATCCAAAAACTACCACTCAGACGTCACTAATTTAATATAGCTTTATCAGAGTTTGACATTTCAAGAGTTCCGGCTCACTTTTATCAGGAATAGACCGACTTGAGTCGCCGATTATCAATAAAACAGTAGTTATAACACAAGTCAGTGTGATGGAGTTTATATTCTCTAGCCTAACACAGTAACGTCAGCATCAGTACAAACAGATAATCGTAAACAAATCACACAATCAGATTTGTAACACATCTTACACATGCGTTTTATTAATCACGATAATAAATTCAAACTCTCATTCAAACAGTCGTTAGCTTTAGCTTTAGCATCAGTCACTCATTCACGTTAGCTTACATGCTAACCAACACTTATTTGTCTGTAATATCCCCATTTCTTCGCAACAGGTCGTTAACCCAAACCAAATAAACCGTTCAGGTTTCATGTGTGTCGTTTGTAAACGCTAGAATAGGCCAGTTTTGAGTTTATGTGCATAAACCGTCTGTTTTTTTAGACTCACCATGATGAACGAACATGCAGCGGCCCTGCGCGAGACAAAAACGTACACTCTGATTGGCTGCTGCGCGCCGGGTTCAAACTACAACAGGCCTGTTGTGCAACAACACTGCGTAAAAAGCGCGCATACATCAGTTTGCAGCGCTGGAAACAAAAACACTGGAGAGCTGCGCATGAAATACGCAGATCTGAAACCAACAAGTGACATTAGGCAGCAGTAAGCTTCAAATAAAAAGTAAATAAAAACAGATGACTTCATTCAAAAGTATTATGATTTTTATAGTTATTGGGGTGTAACGCTACCCAATACTGTACTGTAAATTGTCTACAGCTACAGCTTGTTACACAATAAAATGTATATACAGTTTATCAGTTCACTACAGTATGCTAAGCATTCATTAACAGTGTTGTAAGTGCTATGATATTTACAGTATAATACACATTACTATAGTATGGTTCATTTTGTGTGTATATAGTATGCTTATAGTATGGCTCAATTTACTATACAATATGAATGTATTTAACCTATAGGCCTACATGATGTACATAAAACAGAATAACTTCCTAGCAGTGGCACTGCATTTTTAAAATAGTTCTTTGAATAAATAAAAATATAATAATAACAATTAGAAAATGATATTTCATTTTAAATACACATATATGTCAGCGTTAAGGAGTTCGCTTGCAGTGATGATGCAGTTTTATATGTCAAAACCTTCAAATGAGTTTTCTCTTTTCACACTTATTATAGTTCCATAATTAATGAGATTGGGTAAAAAAAGGCAATTAACTTTTTGAATGGGTTTTAAGTTAAAAGCTTTTATATGTCTTGAAAAGGGCAGTTGCTAACAAGTGGCTAATGGGACTATACAGGTTTCAGGGGAATATTTAATTAAATGTCATCACACCAAACAGATAAACTCATCCACACACTAGTCACTTCCATAGTCTCATTGTGTATATGTAATTGTGCTCAGTCTTGCTGACAAAAAAAGTTTCATGGAAAATTTTAAATGAAGACTGAAAGAGTTGTCAGAAACTTGGTGAAGTCGTGCGTCATTTGCTTATAGCTTACATTTAGCTTTTTTCTTATGCCAAAATGTGTTAAATTGTAAAGATTTTCATAATGAAATGTGTAAGAAAAGCACTTTTTTCTTGGTCACATATTTTCAGCAATAATCCGACAGCCGATGAAAAAAATCCTACTGGGAAATGTGTTGTGGAAACCAGGGTGATGTTAAATTTTGGGCTGGCCTACAAAAATATGTCATCAGCACTCTATATAGATGACCTGAAAGCAAATTGACCTAACTAGAGGCCAAAGAAAAGTATATTTTACAAGGTCTTTGGCCTGCAGTTGTAGAAACCGTAGTTTTCATTTTTCTGTAAACCATAGCCTTTATCCTGAGATGAAATAGATTTTATTGATGAGACTAAACCACTGAAGTCTGATTCTTCTGTACATCCTTCATTATTATGAATTATAAACAAATAATAGGCTGATTTACTGTTCTAACACATTTAATCCATCATACTCTTTAGCTATTTGTTCTCTGGGTGACAGTAATTGCCAAAACCATGTAAGCAGATATACTGAAGATGTATTTGACCTTTTTTAACTAATAGCTTGTACAGCAAGACTAAATGCAAATAATTTCATTGTGAATTTGTGAATAAATTAAATAATAATAATTGGTTAATTAAGGATCGCATTAGGCAGAGACCTTTAATAAATACAAATGTCACTGATCAGCAATAGACCTCAGAGAGCTCCTGACATTTCACTCATCATTAATAGGAGCTCACCAAAACTTATCAATGCAGCTGCCCAAAGTGCTTGAGAAACTATAGTCTCTGTGACACATGCTCTATTTCTAAACTCTCTGCAGGTAGTCTGGGAACTCAGCCTGTCGTCTCAGCACCGCGGTCATCCGTCATGCTGCTTTAATTGGCCGCTTGTTCCCATTTACCGTAACATTTATTTTTTCGAGCCCGGGGGAGGAAGATGCAATTTTGAGACTGAAACATGTTAGGTCCTGATAAAAGCCCAGGTGACTCATAGTTTATTAAATAATTCACCTGTGTCTGAGCAGTGAATATTAACTGGCCTGTCATGCTGGATGCTAGTGATGGCTCGTTCTTGAACGATTCGTTCATTTTGAACAAATCTTTAATGTGACTCAGGAAGAACGAGTGGTCTCGTGGGAGTGATTCATTCAGATGTGCATTTGCGCAACATCCTATGGTTTCTGTATTGGAATTGTTAATTGACCTGTTTTGAGTCTTCGGGTTTTTCGAGTCGTTCGTTCATCACGTCACAGTCCCATAAGCTTAACCAACGCAGTCTGAGCCAGAAAAAGAATTGATTAGTTCATCTCTTGAGTCTACGGGTTCCAGTTGTTCGTTCTTTCGTCACGTGACCACTTGGCTTTTACCGGCTCAATACCTCAGTCAAATACTAATGTAAAATTCCATTTGTTGTTCATATTTAGAAATTATCATAAAATTATCAAAAATATCTAAATCACATTTTTTTAATAAATAAAAAAGGTCTGTCAATTTGTGTCACTGATTTTGTTACTGTTTCTTTAGGATCTGTGGTGTGTTATTTTATAAATAAATAATCCTATTACAAATAAATTATTGATTAATTTGTCCTTTCATTGTCTTTTTCTATCAGTAAACAAACACTAGGCTATATAATAAAATATAATATATAATAAAATTTGTTCTGGGAGGATTTTGATGAGAGGGTAGCAAACTCAAGGCCTTCTGCTACCTTCTTCTAAGACAGATGCTATGATGGAGATGCAGGCCTACCTTGAAGAGCCACTCTTAACCCGCACATCAGACCCTCTGGCCTGGTGTAGGAGATGTTCTGCTGTGTACAAAACCCTTTCTGAGGTCATGAAGGCAAGTGCATTGTGTTTTCTTTATTTTCATGACCATTTACATTCACAAAGCATCAAAACTATGAATGAACACATGTGGAGTTATATGCTTAATAAAAAAAAAAAGTGAAATAACTAAAAACATCTTTTATATTCTAGTTTCTTCAAAATAGCCATTACTGCTTTGCACACTCTTGGCATTTTCTCGATGAGCTTCAAGAGGTACAGTAGTCACCTGAAGTGGTTTTCCAACAATCTTGAAGAAGTTCCCAGAGGTGTTTAACAATTGTTGGCCCCTTTGCCTTCACTCTGCAGTCCAGCTCACCCCGTGACGTGGATGACGTGGATGTTCTCCTGAGCCGAAAAGGCTGTAATAGCGCCCTCCTGGGTTGGACAGGCTGAGATAGCACCCTCCTGGGCCGAACAGGCTGAGATAGTGCCCTCCAGGGTCACACAGGCTGTGATAGTGCCCTCCAGAACCAACCGGACAGCTACAGTATCCAGTCAGGTGCAATGTAGATCCCCTAAGGATAAATTCCACTCGTTCTCTACCATAGGAGAGGAAGAATTGTATAAACTTGTTAAATCATCTAAACCAACCGGGGGGAGTGGCAATCGGGACGGTGGGGACTATTCCCAGTGGGTTTGGTTAATTTGCAGCCCTGCTATATAAAAGCGTAACCGCCATGGAGAGAGATGTGTAGGAGAGTCACTTGCCTTGCACGTTAAATTTTAGATCTTTTTCTTATTTACCACCCAAACTCGGGAACAATTTACCAAATACTGTTCGGGAGGCAGGCACACTCTGCCAGTTTAAATCTAGATTAAAGACACATCTCTTTACTCTGGCTTACAAATAACACACTGATATCAAATCCGTTAAAGGATTGTTAGGCTGCATTAATTAGATCAGGAACCAGGAAAACTCTCACGATGTACTCGTTACATCGCAAAAAGAATGGCCTCTACGCTAATATTAGTCTCTCTCTCTTTTCAGATGGTGTACCAGCACAAAGAGATGATCTTCATCGGAACACCTAGATGAGCTCCGTGGACAGATTGCCGGTTCCAGATGCACACACACACACACACACTATAAGTCATTACACAATCCAACGCGTTTAAAATTAAACTGGAAATTAGGTGCTGGGTGTCCGGCCAGAGGAAAACTGGTCCCAACTAAGCCTGGTTCTCCCAAGTTTTTTCCCCCATTCTATCATGGATGAGGTTTTGGTTTCTTGCCGCTGTCACCTCTGGCTTGCTTAGTGATTACCGTTGTCTTGACTACAGAGACCATCTCTGCTTTTGATAAATAAAATTATCTTCATTATACATTACCATTATTCTGTTCTTCTATTTGATAATGTTCAGTGCTTTGCTACAATCTGTATTGTTAAAAGTGCTATATAGATAAAAGTGACTTGACTTGACTTGACTTGACTCGAGGACCTTCAGCAGCTCCTCGGGCTGCGTGACCGGGACTGACTGGAACACACACAGCTCCTCGTACCGTGCTACGGGGCTGACACCCGTTACTTGCGGGCTAGGAACCGCGAGGACCTTCAGCAGCTCTTCAGGCTGCGTAACCGGGACCGACTGGACATGGCCCCTCTCACCGTAATACGGGATTAAAAGCCATCTTTTGCGGTTTTGAGACCGCAGGGGAAGAAAACAGCTCTACTGGCTGCATTACTAGGACAGACTGGACAAAACACACCCCCCTTGCCGTGATATGGGATTAAAACCCATGATTTGCGGGCTTGAAACCGTTGTGACGGCGCTGGCAACCGTAATGCCGAGTTTGGAAAACTCGATTAAAAAAACGATTTAGTTTTTAATCTCTGGGTTAGTCAACTCAGAGTTCAAGTTTAAACTTTAAGTTGTTTGAACCTCCTTTCTGAAACAGGCCCCTTGTCTCATGACATTTGTTAGTTTTGGTTTCGTTTGCTTACTTCCTGTGTTTCCTAATTTGGTCATGTTTCTGTCCTTGTTTAGATAATTAGTTACCCGATCCACATGTGTGTTCCTCACCTGTCCTGATTTCTCCCTAATGTCCTCCTGTTTAAAAGCCTGTTCACTTTGTCTTGTCTTTTGTCAGTTATCAATTTTTCTTTCATGTGTGTTACCAGTTTATTGTTTTTTACTGGTCTGTTATTAAAGTGAAGTTTTCATCTACGATGTTCCTGTCTTCGTTCGTTACAGGATAACCGACCCACAAACCGACGGAGGATGATAAGCCCTGAGAAAATCCTCCTACGCCTCCTCAACAGGCTCACTCCTCTTCCAGGGCCACGTGAGCAATGGCCAGGAGGCCAGCCTCCATTGCCTGGCTCGCGTCTAGCTCGTCGGCGGATTCCGCTCCCGGAACCAGCTCTGTATGGTGGTAGATCGGTGCCAGAACCCCAACGAACTGCACAATATGGGGACCAATCGGTGCCAAAATTTCAAGAATATGCACGTTATGGGGTTCCATCAGTCCCAAATTCCCGAAAGCGGCTCCAGATTCCCGTGGATCACAGTCCGTGAGGTCCAGGTCCAGAGCCAGATTTGTGGACCGACATGCCAGCACTAATCCACATGGATTCCGATCCAGTTCCAGAGTTACGGCCAGGAGTGCCAATCCCAAATCCAGTTCCCGGGCCTCGGCCAGGAGAGCCGATACCAATTCCAGCCCACAGATTACGGCCGCAAGCGCTGATCCTGACCCCAGTCTCTAGTTTATGGCCAGGAGAGCCAATCCCGATCCCAGTTCCTGATTCACGACCGGGAGAGCCGTTCCCGATTCCAGTTCCAGAGTCATGGCCAGGATTGCCGATTCCAACCCCTAGATTACGGCCAGATGTGGTGATCACAATTCCAGCTCCAGAGTTCGCACTGCAAGAGTGCCCTCCAGAGTTCGCGCTGAAAGAACCACAGCCCAGTAAGGAGGGAAGTTTACCCAAGAAAAATTGCCTCCCAGGGCTCCAGATCCGCCATGGCCTCCTAAGTCCACAATACCGTCCTGGAGGCACCTGATGACACTGCCCTGTACGGCCTCAAGGACGCCCACCCTCCCTCTCTCAAGATGTATTTGCTTAATTACAGCGTGAGGATGCACCTTTCGGAGGGGGGGCGTAATGTCATGCCCATGTCCTTGTCTCATGTCGTTTGTTAGTTTTGGTTTCGTTACTTCCTTTGTTTCCTAATTTTGGCATGTTCCTCTCCTTGTTTAGATAATTACTTACCCAATCCACCTGTACTCCTCACCTGTCCTGATTTCTACCTAATGTCCTCATGTTTAAAAGCCCGTTCAGTTTGTCTTGTCTTTTATCAGTTATCAAGGTTTCTTTCATGTGTGTTACCAGTTTATTGTTTTGGCCCGTTCTGTTCTTAAAGTGAAGTTTTCATCCTAGATGTTCCTGTCTCCGTTTGTCTGTGCGCACACAGCGTTACAATATGGGCAAAATTTGAAAAATAACCAACTCTTTATAACCTTTTAGTACATTCAGTGTTATGGAACAGAACCATCATGACAGAAATTCACACATTTATAAACTAAAAAAAATAAAAGTAATAATAACAATAATAATGAATAATAATAAGAAGAAACTATGTACCCGTTTGTAAGGAAGGTTGTAAATTAGTAACTAATGTCTATATCCAGTGCTGTCATGTCACATAACATAAGAATGAATGACTTGAAAGACTCGAGATGTGATCTAATCTATTCTGTTTCTGGCTCAGGACATTACGGGGCTGTCACATGATGAACGAACGACTCAAACCCGAAAATTTGTCAGATAAGAGGCGAGGTGAGCGAATCCTAGATTAAAGACCCAGGGAAACAATTAATTAAAACTATAATGCTATAAGAAACAGAAAAGATTGTCTTGTTTGTAGTGTGATCTCGAAAATGAAGATCTCGAAGATGACTCGAAAAAACATTTGTTCATTTTGCTGAATTTTGAAAAAATGGTTGATAAAAACATTTTCGGTAAAATGATCCGAATTTCTCATCACTACTGGATGCTGAGACCATATGTTTGTCTTTCCCAAAGTTAAATAAAATCAAAGTAAATTCACATTTGGAAGCTTTACAGCTAGAATTATGCACACCACTTAATGCTGTCAAACAATAAATCATAATTAATCGAATCCAACGCACATACATGTATAAATAGTGTTGTCAACGCATGTGATTAATTAAAAAGATCTGAGGCGAATATTTTTAAAGTGCCCCTATTATGCCTTTTTCAAATATGATCTTTCATGTAGTGTGTCCTGTAGCTGTATGTGAAAGTAAACTATCTGAAAAGTCTGTCTGCCGGCATCACTGGCTCTGGCACTTCTAATAATAACCAGTCTGACTCATCTGCCGGCTCGGTCACAGATAGGGTCTGGCCGATCCGGCCACACAGGATCTGGATCACAGACTGGGTACCCACACGAACCCCAAATCGCAAACCGACAGGGTGGAACACGGCTCCTGGTAACGTGTATCGGGAGTAGGACCCAATATTTTTTGGGCTAGGAACCACGAAGACCTTCTGCAGCTAATTTGGCTGCGCAACTGCGTAACCAATTTGAGTAAACACGGCCCCTCATACCGTCGGTATAAATTACATACCTGGACCCTTATTCTACATTTATATTGAGGCTTAATTGCCCATAGTTTGCCCCACTATCACAAGGAGGCTAAACAGATTGGGTCTCCAATCGCTACATCAAAATTCAAAGCATTCTAAAGAGACGCAGGAGACCTCCTCACAGGCCCCCACTGGTCCTGTTAACCTTGAGAACCTCCGGTCAGGTCAAACCATCCCAGAGGCCTGCTCATTCGTCAATGAACAAGAGACTGTAGTACAAGCCTACACCAAAGGGGTCGCTGTTCGACTCAACCTACGATCTGGTCAGACCTGCAGCCATACGTTGAGCTTCTTTCAACCCTCACCTGAGTGTGGGGAACTGGGCCTCACTCTAGAAGCTATACCCCTCGTTGAAATAACATCTCGAGCAGTGTACATCCTGTTCAATAACTGCACTGCAATGGATGTCAAAGTGCCAAAGGCCTACCGCCTGGGTTGGCTTGTGAGTTATGACTTTCATGACTTTGAACTGATTCTTCCAGTAATTGGACCCATCCAGTCAATGATTCCGGAAGGAAGCTCGGGTAACTCAG
>JAUMHI010000170.1:0-13461 GCA_032359435.1 Enteromius unitaeniatus | reverse complement strand
TTCCATTCCATACATTCCATATCAACAACTTATTTTCAAGAGACGTTTTACAAAATAATTTCTACAAATTTAGAAATTGAACATAACAGTGCTTAAGTACATCTTTTTATAATCTCATAATTATTTTTATTGTCTTTGAAATTGTGTTTAGCTAAATGTACGGAGAAGATTTATTAAAAAAAATATACATTCATGTTATATATTAACACATTTGTTATGTATTTAAATATATTTGCAGTTACACATTTATTATAATATTACTAGCAAGTAGGCTACTTAACATGTTTTAGAATATGCGTTCTACTTAAAAAGCATGATGAAATATTCTATAAACAATAATTTAAAATGCACTTTAAACTAAATGTTTAATTTGACCTTGTTAAGAGAACATTTTAAAAGTGTACTAATTGAAAAGCGTGCTCTCTTTAGGTAACACTTAAGTGACATGTTATTTCATTAAGATCATATTATCTGTAATTTTTTTATTGTTATTATAATTTTAGAAATATACTTTTTTTTTTACATGAATAGCTTTATGGCATACTTCTATTTAAAACCCTATGGCAATAAACCCCAAATAAATAACTATTCAAGGACAAAAAATAATATCCTAATAATAATGCAATAATAATGGTCTTGTAAAATAAATGCTCTAAATGCACAACTTCAAAATGAGGTGCACATTAAGTGCCCTGGAAGTCCTTAATGCAAATCACACAAGTAGGGCTAAAATATCTCTGCAAATGTTAAACCAAATGCAAATGTTATGAGTCAGCTAATGAGCACTGTGGCATTTTCTCTTTTTTCCCCCTTTTTTTGGGATCTTCAATATTTAGACAGAATCAAAATTTTACGACACTCTGAATATTTACGTATCTCTCACGGGAAGTGTAAAATCATGATTGTACAAACAGGCAGGTTCTCTCTGTTAAAGTTGATGTCACTGCATAGTGTCTGGCTCAGTACCGAAGCAGTTGCTGCAAAATTATTCATTGTGAAGTTAACAAGCTCCCAGCTCTCACAGACACTCTTATAAATAGATGTGTCTTAAAAGTGGCAGGCCTTTTTCATCAACAGCCCTCTGCCTGCCCTGGTAAACACATTTAGAAGAGATTTACCCATTTGAGCAGGCTAATTTAGTCTAATCCTGGTGATATCAACATTCTGAAAAATTACAGGTCTGTGGTTACACATTAAAACAGAAATGTTGTAATTATTGATAGCCGCACTGAAACAGGATGGGCTGTGTTGCTGTCTGATTAGGTAACAGCTAAGTGAATTTAATTAGTTTACCTTTGAACTCAAACCACTGATGAATTCCATTTAATTATCTAAACCTGAGCAACGGAGAGCCCATTTTACCTGCTTATAAAATGCACTATTGCATTGCTTAATTGTGCATTCAAACAAGCAATCCACAAACCTGAACTAGAATTTATATGCTGTAATTTAAGTTGTGGATAATTAAAAACAGCAAAGGATTATTATCCTCTTTGTAAATCTCTTGGGACTTCTGTACTTGCCTTAGATTCATCTAGTCTAAAAAAGGTCTGCCAATTGTGGCATTGTGTGTATAATTGTCTTATAGAATGTTATTTATAAATGTTCCCAAATATCTGAGTGAAAGTCAGGCACAAACAGATGTTCAAGGAAAATATGTGCTGCTTATTGTTCAGCACCATATCAATCAATCATAGGTGCAGGTTAAAAGAAACAGGTTATACTGACAGAAAACTAGACAATTCTGCATTGGCTTTAATGGAACATTTCCTTTGCGGCAACAGTACAGGACAAGTGAGACTTGAAATTTACATGCATCAGTCTGCATATCAGCATAAAATATCAAATGAAAACATATTTTAACAAATTAACAAACTATTTTAGTGAAACTTTTGTATTTATTGATTAAGTTGAATATGTGTTGTTTGCATACTCATTAATTGTCCAGTACTTTTTTTTTTTTTATAATATGTTTGGCTTAGAAAATTGCTGTTAACATGAAGCTCATTTTATAAATAGAATTATTATTATTTTGTAAATACCTCTCCACAGATAACCCGTGAACAGGAACACATATAGCTAGTATAATAATAAAAACAGATAAGACAGAAAAAAATCATGAATTTATTGTATTAAACATGGTGTTTTAATCTTGCTAAACAACAAATAATTTATCAGTGCAGTGCTTACAATGTGCTTTACAGAAAGGGGATCCATAACCATTACAAAACAGTCAAAATGTGCAACAGCTCACGTGTTAGCACATAGAAATGTTTTCAATGACAGATGTAAGATTCCGTGCATGTATCTAATTTGGAATCTGGGAGGGTTGTATCATAAAGAAGCGCTTTAATGTACAAGAGCGGAAAAGCGTGTGCGCAAAATGGAGATGGCGCGTTAATTCAGTTGATTTCCAAATGATAGTCTTTTAGCGAGCCAAATAACACTGTCCTGTTCGCAAAGAGGCCATCGAAATACATGTCCATCAGGTGGTAAACGAACTTCATGTCATGGCAGAGCATAATCCTCATGTCTCTAGTACGCACCCACGATAACCGCCTCTACCTCCTTAGAGGGTCTCCGGTCCGTTACCAAAAAGTTTATCATCCCTTCCGCCTTGATCAGCAAGTTACAGCCCAGGAAAAATATCCCGAAGACTACGGTAAGGGAGAGGACGCACATCACCGCTATCTGAACTATTCTCATGATGAAGAGGCTCCTCTCGTCCGGGGTCGCCGCCGCCGTGAAGCTGTTATCCGTCACCACCGACGAGAAGTTACAGCACAGAAGGAGCTCCTCAGTCCGGTTGGAGAAGATTCCATTCTCCGTTTGGTTAAATGTAGTATTCATATCTACTGCTCAAAGGACCGTCCTGAAAGAATACTTTGATAAGTCCGAGAAATCAGTCAGTTCTGGGATTCTGAGAGAGTAAAAATTGCGCAAAAAGTGTCCGTGAAGTCAAGCGCACCGATCCAGCGTCTCTTCTTTGGCGCACTGGCGTCCCATGACGCGCTCCTGCTCTGGTTCACTGTAACTACACACAGCTCTTCTGCTTTACATCGCACCTGCGCTGTTATAAAGCACCCAAAAGAGCAGATGGGAGGTGACTGTTATTCCCCTCACTCACAAGCCTTGTGGCGCCTCTTACAGCAAAACTTGTGGTATTACAGTCCTCCTATACTATAACTATAGTACTATACTACGAAACTATAGTATTTAAAACAAGTCTAACAATCACGTAATAAGCCGCGTGCTTAAGTATAATATTTAACATTCAAAATACATGGTTAATTGTAAATGTTAATTGCCATGGTTTACAGGCCTGACACAGCAGCTCCTGCTAAAGCCTTTTCTGTCACTTCTGAGCCTCCCTGTCATGAACGCAGGCCATACATCTGCCAAAGAACTGAGATACTGTTAATGTTTTCACCTTGAGATCGATAGCAAACCCTTCGGTGAGACAGAGAATTTTCTCAAATTTGACACTAAAACACTGATTTGAATTTAAAATGATTCAAAATTAATTCAAAAGGTTTGAAACGTTTACAAGGCAGATATGTAAAAGCATACATCCTATAAAAAACATTTTGATGCATGAAATATATATATTTTTTATATTTCTATACCGGTCTTTTTGTACAGCTAAGTTAAGTTGAATTGAGAAAGATGATTTCTGAAGCCAGATTCATTCATTGATGCAGTTAATTGTGTTCTGTACTTGAACAGAACCTGAAGCAGGCTTGGAAATGTCTCAAAAGGGGCTGGGAGCAGTGCAGGCCCTTCCAACAGATCTTATTTCAGGGGCCCCTCAAAGACTATTGCAATTAAAAATCTTTAGTTTCTATTTTTACGTTTAATCTCGAGTGCCCATGCAAAACTATTAAGGCGTTAGCAATGCACAGACCCGATTAAACACGATACAATTCACAACGACGGTGAGGAATTCTGACATTTACATCCCAAAAATATCAGGGAGTGACATTTATTTGACGTGAAAGGAGGGGTAGCCCATCATAACTGGGTTGTAGTGCAGGCGGGACAGGACTAATGACAGTTCATTTAAGTAGTATATTGAACACATGTTCAGTAAATATGAATATATAGCTTGATGTGTTTCATAAGTTGTATATCCATAAGTGCTCTCAAAGTTCTGATGTTTTGTGCTACCTGCTCAGATTGAGCTACAGTACCTCTGTGTTTATTCAGCAGCTTATATATCTAGAAATCGTCTTTTTATGCTTTCTTCTCACTGTTTTTACACCAGTGGGCCCAATATTTTTTTTATCTTGACTAGGGTCACTTATCTAGCTACAAAATAGCTAAATTGGCAACACTGTGGAGGATCAAGTTTGATGACCCCTGTTCTAAACTAAATCATATTTGCTGTAGCCATCTACCAGAAGATTGGTCCATCTTTCATGACTTCCGAAAACACCACAGTTTGGAAGAGGGTCCATTAATCTTCGGTTGTGATCAAAAGTCACCTATAGGATTCACACTATTATAAGGTCCTGTGTCTAAATAATATTGTTGTTGAGAGCATCAAAATAAGATTTGTATATCATATATTTACTTTACACTGAGCATTTGTTTAAAAGAATTTTTGTCAAATCCACACGAGTGAACTCCTCTGCCGTGAATCAGGACATCATTGACATGTCACTGTCTCCATCTGCTGGCCAGTCATCAGAAATGGAACTGGTTGATTTTAAAACTTGACCTGTAATATTTCACTACAGTCAACATGAAATAATGAAACTAACCACACAATGTATGCAGCAATCGATGTAGTTGTTTGGTCAAATGTCTTTAAAATTTGGTCCATATTACATTATCGATGATCCAAAAATATTCGGTAAACTGAAAGAAACGAAATACTTTGTCTAATTGTTAAAAGTAGCCCGGGTTGGATTTTGTTTATGCATTTATTCAAAGTATTACTGAAACTATTACTTATTATTTATTATAATACGTATAATTTATATTATGAAATATTTCTCATTATTTTTTCATTTGCATTATTATTATCATTCATTTATTGTAGATTGCTTGTCAATCCTAATATCATTTGTTGTGTTCTCCAACTGAAAGTATATATAAGAATGAAAAACAGGAAAATCAGTTTCCAGGACTGTGTTGAGTGGGCAAAAATAAGTTGCTTCTTCTTCCTCCTCTTCTTTTTGTCCTTTTGTCACTTAGGAACAGAGTGATTAGATGTGAGTAGAAAGCAATGGCTCAGATTTATATGAAGGAAGGATGATGATGTCACTGGAAGACACCAGGACTTGTGAGAATCACCATCATGGTTTGTGTGGGATGGTCTGAGCAATGGTGTACTTAATTGAGCACTCCATTTACATTTAGTCATAATGCATTTAACTGCACAATACATCATTTAATACATAATAAATACATATTTTTTCCCCCCACAAATTATGAATGAAAACTGCAGTTTATAAGTGTCATAACAGTCATGCAATTTCTGTCATACTTGTGTCATGTTAAATATTTATGAACATTTCTTTGGAAAAACCGTTTATAATCCAGTGAGTGCAACATTCGCTATGATCCTCATACCATCAAGTCACTGAGTCAATCTGAGATTACACGAAGAGACAGAAGTAACTGAGACAGATTTAATGGTTAGAAGAACTGTGGCAACATCTCCAAGACAATACCACAAAGTAAGGACATTTAAAAAACAAATAATGTCTTAAATACATTTTATTAGTTAACTTTTATTACCTAGTATTTAATATGACAGCATTTCTCTTTTAAAACAACTTTGTCTTATACATTTTCAGGCAGATTTAAAGGTACTTGAAATATGCATGCTACATGTATAACATTATTTTTGCAAATGAGCTGCATTAAATATGTGACCCATTGGAAATCAATGCTATTTGAAAATCAATACAAGCTAACCTTTTTTTCTCTCTGCTGTTACTTCATCATGGTGTTCGACCAAACGGTAGAAAATGGAAAATGCTGAACAGTAACAACAGGTTAAGTTATACAGTAATATCACTCAGCCTTATTTCCCTTGCATACAGCAGGTGTCGCTGCTGTGCCTCTAAATGATACTCTACCGCAGATACGCTCCGTGTGGAAAACTGCAAAACAATTATTTCTTACCAGTTATGTATAAAATAAAATAGCTAGTCATTAGTCGGATACGAAACATTACCAAAACATTTTAGCATGCCCTCAAGTAAAGAGGACAGGAAAACATGCAATGCAATCCAATATACCATGCGTATTATTTTTGCAAATATTAAATAAGAATAGATTTTATGGATTAGCTGATGCAGGTTCTAATTATATACAAAAGAGCACCCATATATTTGTGTTACGTTTAATCATTGAAAGAAAGCGTGAGTAGCCTATTGTAGCAGTAAAACACGACATCAATGATGATTATTATTATTCTGAAGAACTGGACATAATCATATTTTAATAATCCCCAGGGAGAGAGCTGCCATTAGAAACAGCCTACATGTACCAGATGTCCTCGGCGCACTTGCGCATTGGTGTCTTGGATGAACACGCCTCTTGTCTCCAGTCATCCTAAATCCAACAGCCCAAACGGAACGATACCGACATCATATAAAACCATTTCTAAGGAAAATGCTTCTTCTGATGAAGACATAACCCGAAACCTGGCATGCGACACACAGCTCCAGCCTTCGCATCTGCTTCCAGGGATGACATCTGGCCAGTGGTGCAGTGGGCTGAATGCGTTCAGCATCGTTTGTCATAGAGACAGTGCTGAAAGGGACAGCTCGAGATTTTTGGGGGGAGCTCAGTAAATCCGGCCTGTGATTTTTTATTTATTTATATTTTACTGGGTCCATGTCGTCGTTCGGTGTTCACACTTGTAACAAGAGATACGCATGAAAACGTATTGGAATTATAAATAAGAAGAAAACAGACGCAACACGTTGCTGGCTATCAGGAGCTCAAGGTGTCATTCGGTCTTCATTCAGTAAGTACAGAAGTGTCACTGCCTTACATGTAAAACACTTCCTTAAATAATAACCGCACATGCATCTGTCCTGTAAGATACAAAAAAACAACAAAAAAGAAGCATTATTTATTTGATTGTTTGTTTATTTGGGTTAACAACTAAACTTGCAGTAATCGTGCAGTTAATTATCGTTTTCACATATGTTACAAATCTTGACATTTTAACCAATTTAGTGATAAATGTTGATCTTTAGCACTTGACAGCTAAAAATAGAGGTTAATTCAGGACAAAATTTCCAAAAAAGTGGCCCAATTTGCTCAAACTTACTAAGATGACAAAATATGGTTTTTGAACATTGCTGTATAATATAGCTGGTAAAAATGATCAAAAAATGATCTAAAAATATCAGGTTTTTTAGATGTATGTTGAGAACATATAATTTGCATAACGCCATCAGTGTCAATTTTAATCAGGTGTGTTTGTATCATCTGATGTCAGCATGAAGAAAAAAAAATTAAGTAAAAAGTCTTTGACTTGAGATGTGAAAACAGCTCATTCAGTTAAAAAAAGACAGAATAAAAGAAAAAAACAATCAAAAGGCCATGTTTTAAAACATTAAGGTATGTCATAAAACACTTCTTTGTCTTGTTTGCTAATTTCAATACTGTATAACCAAAACCGACTTTGGAAACAGGAAATATATATAAATGATCTCACTGCACGTGTATTTAGTTGCATAGTTAATGCAACTTGTTCTATGTGAGCTCTGCTTATTTAGCATGTGACATTGAGACAATGTTTTGTCTGCATAAAATAGTCCCTTGGTTACTAGTAAACTCTTAGCAAGCATGTCAAATAAGTATGTGTGTAAGGTCTCATTCACAAAACTGTGAATAACAGACTTTGCAAAGGCCCAGTGTAAAGTGAAAGCCTCTTAATTAAGACCCAATCAATGCTTTCCTTGGGTTTTGAGTTTCAGGAGACTAATGGTAATTGCTTAGAGGTAACTGTACACCCAGGTCTGAAGGGCTGAGTTTTTAGACTTTACACCAGTCTGCTGGTTAACTGAATTGCTAAAAGAAATCAAACTGTGCAGGCATTCAAAAGCAAATGATTCTGGAATATTTCAGAGAATTCAATTTCACACTCATTATTATTTTTTTAATACCCTAAAAGAAAATGCAATTACCTTTACCAAGTCTATGCCAGAGAAGAGCATCAAATTGCATCAGAAGTAAACTCATCATAATCAATGAAGTTGTCTATACTGGAGTCCTGTAGAAAACAGACACTTGTTCTATTTCTGAAGGACTACATTGCGATATCTGACAACAGGACGTACAGATTTGAAATGTTTGAACTGGTGAATCTATGTTGCTATGTTGCTGTGAATGTGTTCTAATGTTTTTAAGTGGTGTTGATAAGTTGATAAGGTTTTCTGATTGGTTGCTTGGGCAATGGTAAGTAGTTGCCTCTGTCAAAATGTTCTGCTTTCAGAATTGTTTTTCAAGATGATAATGAGCTAAATAGCCTAGTTGAGCATAAGAGACTTCTTTTAAAAGCATTCAAGCATCTTACAGAGCCTAAACTTTTCAACAGTGTATAAATTACCAACTGACCCAGATGCTCTTTGGCATTTGATACTTTAAACAACAGTGAAAATAACTGCAATATTTGTTTATTTGATGAATTGATCAAATCTATAGGATTTTTTTTCCAGGTGAAAACATTTAGTTGTAATTATTTGTTAACACTATAAGAAATGCTTGACCCAAATGTACTGTGTTAATGTGATGGAGTTTTCTCCATAGTTTTTGTTCAAAGGTATTTTACCCATACAGTATTTTATTATCCCCCCATGCACAATTTGTGGTCTGTGCATGATCTTTCACGTAACGCAAACAGAGCTGGATGAGCTAAGTGTCAAAATTTGTTTGTTGAGATCTTTAAACTTAAGCTTTCTGTGTGGCTTTTTATTATCTAAGTTATAAACCTAGAATGTCTATAAATTCTGTAACGGCTTTTGTTACAAGTTACATGTACTTACTATTATAATAACAATTAATGATGCATAATTATATGCAAATAACCTTAAACTTAACCCGACATTGTAGTTACCTTGCATTACGTTACTTTCTTAGGTAGCTACACTGTAAAAAAAAGATGTAAAATAAAGTGAAACCAACCACATATTGACGCTTTATTTTGCATGGCTATGTTTTAGATCCCTTAATCCTACCCCTAAACATATTGTAACAACTACCTTACTAACTATTAATATATCAGGAGTTTTTTTTGAGGAAAAAGTCATAGTAAATAGTTAATGTGTGTTCCCTATTCTAAAGTATAAGTTAGTTCAGATTTTTAGCCAAAATGCTAGTAATATGCATGCTAATAAGCAACTAGGTAATAGGGAAAATAGGTTCTTAAAGAAGTGTTACTTTCATCATTTGTTTATAATTTGTACAGATCTTGAACAGTGCTTGCACAAGGACAGTTGATTATGTAGCCTAGTTCATATTCATGATTGGAGCTTTTCAGTGGTTTGTTGAGGCCTCTTAAATGAGTTATTCCTGAGGGAAGTTCATTCTGGTGCCACTGCAGCCCTGAACAGCCCAGCAGATGGTCATCAACACATTTTGTGATCAAATCTACAATTACAGCCCGTTTGCTTGTGCTGTGAGCATGAGTCTTTTGATTCAATTATATGAGTCAGATGACTGAATCTTTTCAGTGCTAGTTAGCCTCATTTTATTGTGATGTAGGTTTTTATATGGTTTTTACATAACTCATGAGAAAGTCTTTATATTTTTAAAGACTGATACATTAGTTTATGATAACTTTGTCATGTGTACAATAATATAACTTAAATTGGATGTCTGTGGGGAATGACGTTAGAGATAGATAGATAGATAGATAGATAGATAGATAGATAGATAGATAGCTCTGTGAATTCTGCTCTCTGTGTTTGTCTGATAGCTTTTCTTTCCAGTGTTCATTCTCAGCTTTTGCTTTTGAGTACATATAGAATGAATTCTGGAGTTTGTGTTCACTGTGTGCTGTCCAGGTATTCCCTGAAGGAAAAGGACAGACAGTCTGGAGTGAGTGTACTGTTTCCAGACTGCAGGATAGAGCCTAGAGAAGGGGGAGGGAGAAACAGAGAGAACACGAGAAGCATCTCCTATATTATAACAGGGGTGATCTTATTGTGTGACATCATTCGCTTGTTTAGTTTAGTTTCTAGTGTTGAGAAATGTATACCCCCACCATTAAGTAATGTAATGTACAGTAACAAAAAGCTAAAGGGATGCAGTTTATAACATTTTGTTGATCAGTAGCTTGTATCTTTCACTTTACTGTAAATACCCAGATGATTTAAACAAGTGGTCCCCAACTCACTGATCTGCACATTTTGGATGTGTCTCTTATCTGGCACACTCAGTTCAGTTCATGGATATCTCCCCAGGGAGATATGCAATATATGCAGAGCAGAAGGTCCCGAGGACTGGAGTTGGGGACCACTGATTTAAACAACCGAACACTTAAAAAAAAGAAGTTTGTAATATTGGACACATCATGCGTTCAAATGTGGCATAAACTTTTATAATTCATACACATGGTGCAAGTACATGATGTAAAAGTTCATAGTGTATATTGCTGCATTTGGAATGCAGATATTGTGTGTTGTTAAACATATTTAAGAATATTTGTTTTGTCAGCAGCGATAGACTCATGGGCAGTTTACCAACATTATTGTTATATTATTATTACATATTATAATTATATATCTCACATTTTGCTATGCGATCAAATCTGGCAATTTTTAAAAACTGTTAGTTGTTGAATGTATCCCAGCAGTTTGGAGTGGCTCTAAAAGGTTTATGTACCAGGTGAGCTACTGAGCAAGTTTACTTTTACATATTGAGCTGGTTACTGGATGCAAATATAAATCTGTATTCATTAACAAATCATGCACTATAGTAAAAGTGATAGTCTGCTCAAAACTGCAGTTGTTATTAGAATTTATGGGAAAAAGAAATAAAGCTAGTTGGTGTTTCACTGCCTCTAGTGGTAATTAAGTATGGAAACTGTAATGAATTTCATCCATAGGTATGTTTTTGGAGTTTGGCTAAAATGTAGGCAGAGGCACATATTTCCAGTTACATTTTACGTTTGTTTTTTTCTTACTATGGTGGTAACTCACAAAGGGTGATTGCTTTTAAATCCTTTTGGAATTACTTTTAAATAATATTACTTATTTACACAGATGAAACATGATTATAATGGCCTTCAGAAGAAAAAAGAAAAGAAAAAGTCATAGAAGGAGAAGAAAGGCTATAATAGTTACAACATCTTTCCGCAAGTTAACCAGCCAGCCACCCCCATAGGCAGGGCGTATTGGCCACAGTAAATTGGGGCAAAGATGCCTCTGTTGCTAACAAAATGAAATTGAATATAAAGTGTTGATTACAGTGTTAAGTTCAAATCTGCTCCTGTTGCACCATATTTCATATTAGGCATTTTTTTTCGTGTGATATAAAATATGCACAACCAATCACACTCTATTGCTGAAATGCATCAGTTTTAAGTGTGCATGCTT
The DNA here is from genome assembly GCA_032359435.1 of Enteromius unitaeniatus. Lineage (NCBI taxonomy): Eukaryota > Metazoa > Chordata > Actinopteri > Cypriniformes > Cyprinidae > Enteromius > Enteromius unitaeniatus. The sequence continues at coordinate 1,894 of JAUMHI010000170.1, read as the reverse complement.
TTGCTGACTGAATTTCGGACTCTTACAAATTCTCACTCATAACAAATCGCAAATGTACGTACATTGTTTTTTTTTTGAGAGTACTGAATTAGTGATAATCCTACTTTCAATCATTTATTTGCTGTTTGAATAACTGTAGAATGGAAACATTTTATAATAACCAATTTCTAATGTTTTATTAAATCGTAATTGTAGTTCCATTTAACATAATTTATTATCCTATATGACACTCATGTCTGGTTCTTGCTTTAAAAGGCAGGCTATTTTGCAGATTTGGTTGCTTTTAGCCTTACCCTGGAGTCGGTTCACCCTCTGCCTATGACCACTCCTTTAATAGTTAACCAGAAAAGAAATGGGAATGCATAATGCGAAACAAATGCATTTTAAATATTGGACACAACAGTTTGTGTAGTCGAATGCAAGTATTACATTATATAGGCCTGTTTGCATAGTAAAACGTTACCTGTTTGATAGTTGTGTTTGATCCAACTTTTGCAATGATTAGATAGCAAAACAGAAAATCAGGGTTTATTTCAGATGAGCTTACTATACTGATCCGAATTTGTCTTTTAACTTAGTTTGATGTTTTGGATGCTTTGATGTTATAATAGTTTTGCAAAGGATGATGCAAATAGTTTTTCTTGTCATCTTTTAGTGGGATGACGTCTCAGAGTGCGTCCTGCCACATCGCCCCCTGTCCCATCTCCTGTGTCCCTCTCATCTGCCCATCTGTGGGGTCCTGACGCCACCAGGGGCTCATGAGACGCTTCGTGTACTGTAAGGTGGTGCTGACCACCTCTCTGGTCTGGGTGCTAGTGGATGTCTTCCTGCTGCTCTACTTCAGTGAGTGCAACAAATGTGACAACAAGAAAGACCACTCACTCCTGCCTGCGCTCAGAGGTGAGTCTAACCGTTTAACAAAACACAGAGTTTTATTATCTACCTGAATGGGGTGCACCCTTCATACTTTCTATCTATTGTGCACCTGTGCAGATGCCATGGCCTTGTGGGCAGCATGCTGACAAATACTCCCAGTGTGCTTTGGGTGTCCTACGATGTCATGTTTTGCAATGTATTCCAGTTGCTCCATTTTATACAAGTGTATTTACAAGTAAATACTGATTAACTGTGCAATTTTAATCTAATATATATCACCATACCTCCCCAGTTTGCCACAGTATATTAAGACAATAGTTTAGTATTACAAGTTTTCTGAAATGCATTATTTAAATATGAATTATCTAAATAAATATACACTATTTCACTTAATTTCTAAAACATGAAATATGGGTGAATTTATAGAACATAAAATAAGAAAGTTATTCAGGTTCAAAACTTTTTTAAATATGGATGTTAAAGGTTTTTATATTAAAGGGATCATATGATGCCATTTTAAGTTTTAAGCTTTTTTAAGCATTTTAAGCTTTTTTCTTTGGGGTCTTACAAGCTGTTGCATAGATAAGATCCCTAAAGTTGCAAAGAGTGTCCCTAATACCTGTGTACTTACATAGTAACTAGATGTGTATGTTGTATGTAACCACAGTGTAAGTGCCCACCGGTACATAGTATCTACAACTGTAATATTTCTGTAACTTCACATATGTAACAACCCTCAGAATGGTATGTGTATGTACACATGTGTAACAGGACTTTGGTAACAACACTTTTTGGTATTAAAAAGTACAATTGTGTAACAGAACTAACAGCACTTTTTGGTAAATAAAGTGTTATACTTTATATTAAATAGACAATTGCTATGGATTTATCATGCAATTACTCTGGTGTTACACAGCATTGGGCAGTAAATTAGGCTTTACATGTAAATTGTGGTTGGTGTCCAGAATGTTACACTTTATATTAAGTGGGCAGTTCCTGAGGAGTTACCATGTACTGT
>JAUMHI010000169.1:191552-201947 GCA_032359435.1 Enteromius unitaeniatus | reverse complement strand
ACACAGCAGCACTACCCACACCTGCTGCCGGCTGCACGGAGCCTCCTGAAGAGGTAAAACACTCACTCACTCACACACACACACACACACACACACACACACCTACACACACACACACACACACTCTCTCACACTCACACAGCAGCACTACACACACCTGCTGCCGGCTGCACGGATCCTCCTGAAGAGTAACACACTCACACACACACAAACACTCTTCTTGTCTGAGCTGTTGGAAAAGGGCTGATATAGTGATGAAGACTTGCATACAGTGTATGACGTTTACATGTGTATGATGTGTGTGTGTTCAGTGCAGGTGTGTGTGAGGCCTGTAATGGTCAGATGTTTGGCGCGGGTCTGAAGCTCATCCGTCCTGTTCCTGGTGTGTTTGGGCTTCCTTTGGTCCCGGTCATGTTCTTCTGCTGTTCTCCTGCGTGTCTCCACAGGTTCAGGAATCAAGCCATCAGTGTTTGATTAGACAAGAGCAGCTTTATTCTTCTGCAGCGTTTACACTTCCTCTTTAAACACTTCTACAGGAACATGGACAAATCATGTAAAATACTTTCAGTTGGACTGTACTTCTTCCAAATACTGTCCTGCTCACATGAAGTGTGTTCTGCTGTATATCATAAATAAACTTTTCCTATTTTTCATCATTTTGATGGTGTGCAGATCAAGTAAAATAAAAGTCACTTTATTTAGTGCTTTGTGAAATGCAATAAACTTCCACAGCATCTTTACAGAAAAATAAAAAAACATCTGTATTTTTTTCTGACATTTTTTACAAATATTTCTGTGGTTATAGTCAAGATTAAAATTTGAAAATAGGAAAAGGAAAATAGTCAAATCTTGTTCAAATAATGAAGGCATGTTTTCACTTTTTTTCACAAACATAATCACAATAATCACATTTAATAATTTTATTTATAATATTACAACAGTCATACATACGTTTTACAATTTGAAAATAGGAAAAGTGATAAATGGAGACATTCAGCTATATTTTTTGGGGCAAAAAACAACAAAACAAAAAACTTAAAATTGTTACAATTAAATTTAAAGACATTTAAAATTTCAAATAAATGTAGTTTTTTTCCTTCTTGGACAGGTAAGTCCTATCTATCTGCTGGTGTGCCTCAGGGCTCAGTTCTTGGACCGATTCTCTTCTCTGTCTACATGAGATCACTAGGTTCTGTTGTTCAGAAACACAGCTTTTCATTTCACTTTCACCTTTACAACAACCTAGCCAAGACAGAACTGCTTGTACTCTCAGCATCACTTCATCACAGTTAAACTCATCAACCATCACTCCTTCAAAAACACACAGAAATCTTGGAGCTGTGATTGATGATCAGATGACCTTCTCCGAGCACATTACTAAAGATGTGCTTTATACAACATCAGGAAGATCAGGTTCTTTAGAAACATGTTTCTCCTCTCCTTGTTCAAGATCTAGTTCTGTCCGGGCTGGACTGATGTAAGCTCTCTCAGCAGATCTTTACAATGGATCCAGAACTTGGCTACAAGATGAATCTTTAATGAGCTGAAAAGAGCACGTCATACTCTGTTTATTAGTTTGTACTGGATCCCAACAGCTGCTCACAGAAATTTCAAGGCATTGATGTTTTCCTACAAAACCAGCTCTGCTTCTCTTCACAGAAATCACTCTAGAAGCTTGTGTTCTGAAAGCTATTGTTCATCCCAAAGAGAAACAAAATCAGTTTCACAGACTTTTACATGAAATGTTCTTCTCCTGGAGGAACCACCTGCCCAACTCAATCCCAGAGTCCTTAACCATCTTCAAGAAGTGGTTAAAATTATTTGGTATTATCAACTCTAATTCTATTTTATCTGTCTTTTTATTTAAAACAAAAATACACCCTTGACCCTGTATCAATTGTGAAACAGCAAACAGGCTTGTGTGTATTGTGTAAGCTAGTGCTGCGAGTTGTTGCTCTTTTGTTGGTTTTGATTGCTAAGCCGCTTTGGGTAAAAGCATCTCCTAAATGACTGAAATGTAAGTGTAAAGTACTGTACGGCTCTAGTGAGTGTGTTTTGTCATTGCTCACTGGTTTACTGGTATTTCTGAATGGGTTTTCTGAGGTGAATTGACAGTACTGTTGGTGATCGCTCAGTCTGAGGTCTGCTGTCTGAGCTCACAACGGGTTTTACAGCAAGACGTTATTCTGCTGCAGGAGACCTGAAACTAATTATTGCTCATTACTCTTACTCATGGTTCAGACCGGAATCAATCTTTTATCTGTGGAACATAAAGCAGAGATGTGTGGTGATCTGCTGCTCCGGTGGTGTTTGTGTCCAGCAGGTTTAGACGGCAGTAAATGTGTGTTTGATAATGAAGACTGATGTGAGCTGCTGTCCTGAACCTGCCTTTAAAATGTGTTTACATGCGTTTGGAGTGGTGTGTGTCGGGCTGACAGGAGCAGAAAGGGCATGTCAGAGAGTCTCCTGCTCCTCGTTAGTTCCCAGGGGCCGCTCAGGGGCCACAGCAGGTCGGTCAGGAGAGACACACCGGCCTCATTAAGACCAGACCCCGAGCTGCCCGCAGGACCACAGACACTTCAGTGTGTGTGTGTGAGAGAGAGAGAGATGGTGTTGAACACAGATACAGAAGTTTTTCTGTTTATTACAGCTGGATTTCCATTAGATTTCTCAGAGTGATGAATATGAACATGATAAAGAGTCCTGTTCTTCCCCTGAACTCTTCCTGTAACGCTGCTCTGTCTGTCTTCTGCCAGGTTCGTCAGCTGTTTACTCGAGGAGCCCGAGGTTTCTGTGGTTGGAGCCGGACGAGGACCTGCTGGAAACGTCATTCACAAGATGTTCGTCAGCTCTCAGAGGGTAAACACACACACACTACTGATGAAGGATTGGTGTTTTATGTAGGTCAAGCGATTACATTTTTTAACCTAATTAGTTACGTGATGTGTTGATTAATTAATCTAATTAATTGCAAATTAATCGCACATCAACTTGTGCTGACAGATGTCTCCCAAAAGATCATTTAAAGTCATTATTGCGTTTAGATGAGAAAAACATTGAATAGATTTTACACAAAAAAATTTTTAGCTTTTAGAAAGAAAATACTGATTCAACATTTCATAGATACGAGTATTAATATAATTAATAAATATTGAAATATGGTGTTATTTTAATAGCACAAACTAGTAGGTCACTGTTTTAATTAGTGAGTCACTGAATCATTTGTTCATTCGATTCATTCAAATGGCTGATTCACGTGTCTGTTTATGAATGAGTCACTGAATCATTGACTCAGTCAATTCGTTTAAATGACTGATTAATACTGACTGTCAGTGAGAGCTAGAGACTCGATTTGCTCAAAGATTCATTCAGTCAGGAATCACTGATGTGTTGATCAGAGACTCTGCGTTTCTGCTGGGAGATTGATTGGAGCTTGAGCAAAATAGATGACTTTGTGTCCAAAATGTAACACAATATGATGTTAATTGAACTATACAACCTGAATTCTGGAAATGTTGAGATGTTATTTAGATTTTATAAAATTAAAACTAAAAGAATTTCAAATCACATGAGCCAATTTTTTTTAGAACATAATAACAGATATTTTATGCACAAAATGAGCTGATTTCTGCTCCAGGTCTCAGAATGGTTGTGACAGGGTCATGTTCATCACGGTGCAGCATCTCCTCTTGTATTTAGAAGAGTTTGAAGATTCAGAACACTATAAAACATCTGATATACTGAAACCCATCTCCATCAGTCTGTTAAAAGTAGCCTGTAATATTGAAATATATTTAAATTATTAGCATTGTGAATATTGAGCTGATAATGCTAATCATAATTGAACTGAGATTCACACCACTACTTTTAAGATGTCAGCGCTGACACTCAGATATTCCATCTGTAAAGAAAAAGCACAGAAGCTCCAATCCTGGGGAAGATGTGAAGATGTAGTGGCACAGCAGGGGATTAATCGGGGGGAAATGTAGATCAAGAGTGGTTTTGGGATCAGATCGTTCCTATCAATATTCTCTGTTCGATTGTGAAAAAAATATTGGCTTATGTGATTTGAAAGTCTTTTAGTTTTCATTTTATTAACAAAAACAACACTTTTCCACAACACTGTTACTGGAGCAATGTTGCTATAATATAAATATAAAGATCATCATCTTGAATTATGCCGTTGCATTAATGGCCGTAATCTCTTTAACATGTGATCTTTTCCAAAATGAATCGCACTATATTAACTGTCCAGTCATATATTCTCTGATCACAGACAGGACGCTTGTGTTAATAACGCTTCATACCCGCGCATCATGACCGCTTTACCAGCAGGACCAGCCGAGGCTTTAAAAAATACATTTAAAATCTGCTGGAGCTGTTTTTGCTCTTTGTCATAATTAGCTAAATTAATGAAATGCAGCAGATGTCTTCGTTTCATTTCGAGTTTTAATGTGACACAGAGGTAATTAAACACGCCGGAGAGTGATTTGTTTAAAAAAAGATTTCCTCCTCTGGAGTCTGATGGTTAAACGTGCGCTTGAACGACTTTCAGGAGTTAGTTAGGGTTTTAGTTAGTGGAACTAGTATCTGAACATCAGATCACCAGAGTGCTAACTAGTAGCTGGTTGATCTCTCGGAGAACTTTCCAGATCACACTGGGTCAGTTTTTCACTCTAAAATCTGGAAGCTCAAGAGCAGGGCTTTATTTTCTGCTAAATTTAACACATTAATTTTTTTCTTTTGATTTTGCGGTGAAACACTTTCCATAAGACTGGTCTATGTGTGTCCCCATCATTCCCAGGATGCACTTGTGCTCAATGGCCGCAGTGTAAATTGTAATCCTCAGTTATTTACAGTTAAACAGGCTCATAATGTGATATGAGTGATGAAAATATCTTCAGACGCTCCTGAACGAGATCCACACTCACAAGTTTATCTCAAGTGAGAACTGTTTGAAATAGAGTTTGTTTGCTGAAACTCTTCCTCAATTACCGTCTGTGCGTGCGTGTGTGTGTGTGTGTGTGTGTGTGTGAGAGAGAGAGGACTAAATTATAGGCTGTGTGTTGCCAGGCTGCAAATAGAAAGGCAATAATTATCCCAAGCATCCCCATGTAAATCATGTGAAATCAGGGATTCAAATGAGGTGAGATTTCCTGGAAGAAAGAGAAGTGAGAGAGAGCCAGACTCACAGAGAGACTCGCTGCGGCTGCTTCTGTTGCATGGGTTTGTGGGAATGTGCATGCATTGATCTCTCGCTCGTATTTGCTCTGATGGATCATGTTTTGGATGTTTTCAGATCAAGTGGTGCATCCAAAGCGTGACCAATCAGATTCGTGAAATAATCATTTCTGTTTCTTTAACAGATCGAACAGAACGAACATTATACTGAAGAGTTCTTCTTTTACCCTTTCCTCTTTAGACATGAATCTCACTCTTGGATTAAAACCCAAAACCCAAAGTGAAATATGCAGACGTTATAATTAGCTTCAATTCAAGCTTATAGAACCATTAGTGTTATTGTAGCATTTATTGTCATGATAATTAAGCACATTTCCTCTGACAATTTGTTAAAGGCAGTATTCATACTGTATTTAAATTCCAATCACACTTGTTTCTATAGCGCTTGATCCAGAACAGAGCTGTCTCACAGAAATAAACAGAACAATAACTTCATCAGAGATAAACGTGTTCAGATTTGATCAGCGATTATTCTCTTCAGCTCATCGTTAAACATTATGCGAAGATGTGCTTGATTGTCCTTCAAATATTACTGCAATCTCAATGGTTTTATAACCAGGCTTGAGTTTGTTAGTGGACTCCTCGACCTGACGCATGAACGTTTACAGATGCTCTCATTTATTTGGCTGTATTTGGTTGTTTTTCTTCATTTTTTGTTTTTGTTTTTGTTTGTTCTCTCCTAACACCGCTTGTCTGTCGCTCTCGTCAAGTTGGCCGACTCCAGCGACGAGGTAAACCCAGCACCCTGACACCTTTATGATGGATCAGAATCTGATTGTTGTGTGTAGAGTCTCTGAAGTCTAATGCTGTTTCTGGTGGTTGTTGTGCGGCAGGGCTTCCTGATGGACGTGGAGGTTGGTTCAGTAGAGATAGACGCTGATGTAGTTCAGTCTCGTGTTTGTGTTCTGGGTTCAGAACCAGCTTGCAGTCTTCATTATCACCCAAAATTACTTTATTAGGAAAGAATGAGGAATATGGAAACAATCATTGGACTTTGGACTCGGTGACCAGCAGAATAAGTGTTCTGTTCTTACGGATCATGTTTAAAATACCAGCTTGTTTTTATCACAAGGTTGTTATTTCAGATTTAGCCCTGCATTTTAATACATTACGTTTATATTTAGTCATTTAGCAGATGTTTTAATCCAAAGTGACTTACAAATCAAGACAATAAAGGAGTCAAAACCAGCACAAGAGCCATGATACACCCGAGCTAGAACAAGCCTCAGTCAGGGGAAGCAGTACACATTCATTTATTCACTTCACAGAAGTTCACAGAAGCAGAGCACCAATGAAAAGTGTCCGTTCTACACTGAAAGAGAGCGAGGGTAGATGTTCTACTGTAGTAATGACTGATCCAGTGATCCTAACCAACCAAGTTGCAGAAGTGTTGTGGATGAATTATTGTAGTGTTTGTGTTTCTGTTTAATCATACTGCGTTGAGGTTAAGACAAGCTCTATACAAATAAAATGCATTGTTTTATTATTATTATTATTATTATTATTATAAGGTGGCGATATTCAATATTGAGATGTTTCTGCTCCCTCAGATTCCAGATTGTCTAATAGTTGTTTCTCAGACAGATATTGTCCTCTCCTAACACACCAGACATCAGTGCAGAGAGGATGAATACGTCTCAGTTTGACAGTGTTGAGCTCCGGGGTCACAGGTGAACTCAAGGGAAGCGCTTCTGTCCTCAGGAGGTGGTTTTCGGTGCTGATGGACGTCACAGACACTGCAGGCTGATCTGAATCCAGAACATGTTTTATCTCTCAGTCTCTGAGATCTGAACCGTCATGTGCTAATTTGCGAGCAGCTTTGCAATTAGTGGAATTTGTTCCAGTGTGGGAAAAAATAGATCCTGACGTGTGTTTGAGTCTCTCCGAGAGCGTTTGCTCAGAAGCTCCTGGTCTTCAGCTGGTCTGATGTTTTGTGTTGGATGTGTTCAGGCCGCTCTGCTGGCTCCGATGGAGGACGAGGCGGGACGCTCCGGAGGGACGGACGACAGGAAAGCGGTTCCGGATTTCCCGCCCCCTGCTGGACGAGAGGTTCTGCTGCGCACCTGTGTTCCTCGGCCCGCGCCGTACTCTAAAGCCCTGCCGCAGAGACTCTTCTGTGTGCTGATGAGGGACGAGTTCAGACTCGCCGGGGCCTTCTCCTCCGACACGTCCTTCTTCTGAACCCAGAAACAGACGGAGTCAGGCCCCTGCTGGACTCAGACTCTTACGGAGCTAAACACAACCCTCTAAAACACTCGTAACGTGGCTTCATGCATTAATACAGTGTTCTTAAAAGACCAAACTCAATAATAAGATCCATTAAGCATTATCCTTACGTAGAATCACTTAGTGTGGGGTGATGCATTAAAACATTCACGATTAATCACATTCAGAATAGAAGTTTGTGTACATACTATAGAGTGTACTGTCAATGTACTGTTTGTATATATAAATACACACATATTAAAAAATATATTGTATGGAATTTATATTGTAAATATTTGCATAAATATCTAACATTTTAGATGAATAAATACATGCATGTGTATTTATATATTCATAAGAAATATACACAGTACAAACACAAAGAATGTAAACATATACTTATATTTGAAAGTGATTCATTGTTTTGCAGCTCAGTAAGACAAACATTATTAATAAACTATATACAGACAAGCAAACACTGTTTTAATGCAGAACTGTTTCCTGTGAGAGGACTAGACTGGACTCGTCTGCTTGTCTGTATATAGTAGGCTGTGATTTATTAATAACAGAGTTTGGTCTTTTAAAAACACTGTTTTACTGTGTTAAGTGTTTTAGAATATCTGGTTTAAAGGCTTGGCATGTAATCGTCGCTCGGAGGGTCTCATCAGCTCTGAAATGGTTTTATATCTGTTGTGTTTCACACATGCTAATAATATCCATTCCCTACTGTGTGCTTGATGAGAGCAGATCTAGATTGAGCTCGCAACGCTTTGCCTTAGGAAGCATTACACACACACACACACACACACACACACACACGTCATCATGTTATGGCTCTGTGTTGTTTCAGACATCATATCTCTCTGCTCTTCTCCACAGATGTGACGTTACTGTAGACGTCTGTTTGATGAAGTGCTGCTGTAATTTGTGTCGAACTGACCAGGATCTAAATGTCAAACCAATGTAAGAATTTCCAGTTCAGACTTGATGAAAATAAAACGTCTGAACATAATGAGGCTCTCCAGCCAAACTTGTTATTGTCATAGTTCTCGTTTCATGATCATTGCCTCATTAGCGCTTTGTGCTGCTCGCGGTGCTTTAATAGAGTTAAAGGCTTTAAACGACACTGATGTTAATTCACGGGACGTTAGTTTGAGAAACTTCTTCCACAGACCAGACCAGTGCTTCAGATTCAGCCGATAAACTCAAATCGATCTTGAACATTTTCAGAAAAAAATGTGTTTCAAAATAAAGCGATATCTAAAATATTAAGGCCTAAATTTAAGATTTATGTTTTTAGATTGCATATAAACTCTATTTAGACCACAGTGTTAACATAAAACTAACATGATGCGTAGCTGTTTGGCATACAGCTCAGATTTCAGCTGGAGTAAGAAACTGATGAATAAATAATGATGTGTTTTAAATAAGACATAAAGAGGATTTTCTCAATATTTAGATTTTTTTGCTCCCTCAGATTCCAGATTTTCTAATAGTTGTCTCTCAGGTTTCTGTTCTCTATTCAGTGTTCAGATGATGTATAAACCTCAGTTTCACAGAATTAATCCTCACAAATATAGATTGGATTCATTGGTAGATGTTGAAACTGCATAATCCATATGCATGTGAATTTCTCTGGGACTCGAGCCCATGACCTTGTCGCTGTCTGAGCCGCAGGAAAACTTTCTTTGCAGCTCATCTTCAGTGCTTCGGCTCGTCTCGCAGCGTCTCCATCAACAGGGATACGATGAACGATGCTGTTGCCATGGCGACGCCCTGCACTTCCTCTCTCTCTCCCGCTCTTCTCTCGCACGCCCCCGCTCTCTTCGGGACGACGGACAGATTTTCACACACATGTCTGTGGAGGATGTGGGCCTTGTTATTTTCAATTCCCTTTTCGAGGGCCAAACCTTGTCCAAAATCAAACGCGCGGAAAACACAAAGTTGACACGCTGCGTGTAAAATCGAGGCGGCGGCGACAACAAAAGGCGGTTCAGAACTTCAGCTTTTGTTCCATTTTGAAAGCCTCGCCATACAAGCCCGAGACGCTACAATAACTTCAGAGCGCAGAGAAGAAATATTTGCAAACCCATTTTTTACAAAGTTTCTGCTCTACTTTCCTCAAAGTGTGTTGGAACGTTACCACAGATGCTAGCTGAAGCCCGAGACACACTGTAGGATTTCCAGCTGTCCTCAACCAGAGATGTGAATCAGTGATGGTGATTTCCTGATCAGTGCTCTAATGAGCAGAGATCGTACGATACAGCTGACCATCACTCTGTGTGTTTGCTGCTACAGCTTTTAATGACCGAACGATAAAACTGCGACATAAAATCAACATGGCGCCAAGATATGAAACTGCTTACATCAAGTTCCACTTTTTTTTGGAACTGCTAAAGAGTGATTCCTCGGCCTGGAGATGCACAATTAAGGCAAAAATCATGATTAAGGCAAAAGTAGTGATTATTTAAAATAATTATTTCTTACTTTAAATTAATCACTCAAATAAAGTATCATAGTAAAGATAACAATAGACTATATATGATATATGTGTTTTCAGTAAATGACTGACATTCACAGTAAAATTTTCTAATTCTCGATATTACAGCAGAATACTAAAATAACCTATATATATATATATATGCTAAACAAACAAAAAAGTCCTCAAACATTAATAAAAAATAAATAAACTCAGTAAAACAATGCATTAAACAAAGGTCAAAAACAATAGAAAAGATGCACATGAAACAAACAGTACTTTGTTTTATGCAAGTCTAAATTATTCAGCTAACAGCCAACAGAATGTGAATAATCAACTGAAAAATAAAACACTTACAGGCTTCACAATAAGAATTATCAATCAGTCAGTCAATCACTTTTATTTCTATAGCTCTTTTAACAATACAGATTGTAGTAAAGCACTGAACATTATCAAGTAGAAGAACAGAG
>JAUMHI010000169.1:173938-185708 GCA_032359435.1 Enteromius unitaeniatus | reverse complement strand
GTGTGTGTGTGTGTGTGTGTGTGTGTGTGTGTGTGAGAGAGTGTGTGTGAGAGAGTGTGTGTGTGTGTGTGTGTGTGTGTCCTCCCTCAGAGATCCGAGCCTTCACGCGAGCGTCAGATCCAGCTCTTTCTTCACACTGTTCTTGAGGAGGAAGCAGAACAGGCTGTGTTTTTAAACGCACAGTAAGCTTTGACATGTTAAATGCATCGAATTAAATGGAAAGTGAATTTATGCTGTGATTGCACTGGACTGAAAACAAAATGTGACCTTGCACGCAAAACTAGACGTAAGGGTTAATTTTCTCGCGTTTCCAAATCATAATCTGAATAATCCTCTCTCCGCTGATGTCTGGTTTGTTAGGCAAATATCTACTAAAATACTAATAACAAATATATATTTTGTTAGACAATATCTGTCTGAGAGACCACTATTAGACAATCTGGATCTGAGGGAGCAGAAACATCTCAATATTGAGAAAATCACCTTTAAAATTGTTCAGATGAGTTCTTGGCTATGCATATTCTAATCAAAATGTACTATTTGTCAGGGAATGTATTAAATATCTTCCTGGAACAATCTTTACTTAAAATGCCCCTATTATGTATTTTTGAGAATAATCTTTCATGTAGTGTGTAACACAGCTGTTAATGAATGAAATCATGCTGCAAAGTTTAAATCTGAGAGTGCTTTGTTTATAAAGTTACTGTCTCTCAAAAGAAAGAATTGTCTCTGAATCATTGAAACGAGTCATTTTTAAAGCGAGTCCTGAGCCGTTTGATGTTGACGTGAATCATTAGCACATTGCTGCTCTCTCGTTGGTCTGAATGAAAATGTAAACTCCTCCTTCACCTCTTGGTGTCTCTTTAGGAATGTTAAACGATCACAGACACTGCTTTAAATGAGATCTACCAATCACTGGAGGAGTTTGAAGACATGAATCCTTGAACGAATCGTTTGGGAGTCGTTTTACAAAAAAGTTCAAAGTTAAATGCATAAGAAAATGAAAGTGTTTTTTGACCTTGAGTGCATGTCATCATGTTGTTTGAGACTCCCCAAACCAAAATATGATCATTTTTATAACCCATAATAGGGGCACTTTTAATATTTCATTTTGACCCATCAATGTACAGTCGTTTATATCTTTGCTATTCATAACTGCTTGTGTGCTCCAGGGTCATGCATACCTGCGACAAGGACACCTTAAAATAAAATGTAACCAGTTTTTGTAATCTGATCACGTAATCCAGATTCTGTGTAATTAGTTACAATCATCTCTGAGGCTCTTCAAACTACACACAGTGTGTGATGTATCCCATGATGCACCAGTGAGAGTCTGTTGACCTCTTAGGCCGGACGCACGCACGCGCTCATCATCCACAGGCCACTGGACGAGTCCTCATCCTCCCACGCTTTCAGGAGCGTTTCTTTGTCTTGTTTCACAGCAGCAGCGAGGTGATTCTTCTAGCCTCCCTCCTCCTGTCAGTTATAGTTAGCTGCTGGAGAACGCTTCTGCAAACAGCTGAATATTGAGGAGCGGCTCACTCTTGTTATTGAAGTGAAACTGTCTGCACATACGTGTCGAGAGCATATTGAGAGGGTCATTACCCTTGAGTCCGTGCTTCGCTACTGTCTGCAGAGATCAGGCTTATCTCGCCTCTGATATCCAGCATTATGATGCCGTCTGACCTCGGTGATCTCTGCCAAACCTCCAGTCTGCTTCAGAACATCACAGCCACGGCTTTTATTTGGAAGGACATCAAGCCTTCGATATTGCTCCAGGTTTATTTCTTTAAGGCCTGATTCAGAGGATATTTGCAATAAGTGAACTAATAAGTGCAAATGAAAATGTTTTTTCTCAAACACTATATTTCATAACACACACACACACACACACACACAGTTTTCTGGGGTCTTACAGGAAACTAGACAAACTTTTTCAAAACACTTCATTCTGTGTGATTTCTAAGCTTGTTTCCTCATGGAGACCTAACTAATGTCCCACAAGATCAACATTTACTGTTATTCCTATCTTTGTGGAGACAATTGGTCCCAATAACGTGATAAATACCAGGTGCACACACACACACACGTATATATTGCAAATTGGAGATTGGTGCAAAAGCAAGGTTTATAATTTGTTCTATTTCAGTATTTATTTAGCATGTTTTATATTATTAATGCTTCATATATTCTCACTACTTATAAATTGTGGAGATGGAGCAACAGCAAACACATGAAAGCCGGTCAGATGGTTTGTGTGTGTTTTTTTTTTGTCGAGTTGCTCATGAAAGCAAGAGTTCGTTCTTCAAAGAGCGTGAGGAAGATGAAAAGAGCCACATGAAAGGATGAAGGTCCATCCTGAAAGAGCTGTGAGAACGATGCACGGAGGAGCGAAGTGTAAATTGATCGGGGCTGAAGAGAGACGTCCAGAGGACAGCAGCTGCTCTTTGGGAATCTCACCAGGTAATTGGCCGTCAATGAAGAGCTGCATGTATTTATTGACGTCTTTGCCATGTTTTAGCGCTCTGTGTTTTCCAGCAGGACGGTGTCAAACTAAAGGCCTGCTCACAACAACATTTTACCACACACTGTAAAAAAGATCCTTAACATTTACGGTAAACATTTGACCGTAAAAAATACTGGAATTTACCATTAACCATTTAACAGGTTTTTACTGTTAAAATCTCAAATACATCAAATAATACAATCTGTAGGAGTTCATTCTTTTAAGGCAGAATACTCTAGGTGAGCAGCTACAAGTTGATATTTTAATATGCAAATAAATCAACATCTAATTAAATATGCACTAATTGGCATACATTTCCAGAACATTAATCTGAGCATTGGATGCTTTTGGATTTCTTAAATCAGAAAATACTGTGCATACATGTTTAGGAGTAAAATGAAGTACAAATCAGTGGGAATAAAAAACAAACCACACTTCAGAATATAGAGAGAGTAAAACTGCAAAGAATTCTTTAAAGGTTGAAATCTAAAGATTTGAATAGATAAAGAGCAACAAAATCTGAACTTTGCCCCGTTGATGTAAAAGCAGTGTTTTATTTCTGTAGTGACCCTAACGGATTCGAGTCAACGGTGCTTTATACAGCAGCTTCAAAGCAGTAATAAACAGGAAAATGATCTACAAGCTTCCTCTCATCTGATGCAGTTAAACCTCACTGAATATCATCTTTCAAGCGTGTTCAGTCACACGATAGTTCACGTGTGTTTTCTATTTCTGTCCCATCTCTGCTTCCACGCGGACCGTTCCTGCTCCTGCTTCACCCATTACCAGCCGCTTTGATGGCCCAAAGTTCTCTCTGCGCGTCTCTACATCCTCCTCCGCGGATCTCACTACTCCATCCACCCACCATCCATCCGTTTTTGACTGGGCCCGGGAGGATTAAGCCATTCTTCACAGGACGAGATCTCAGTGAGTGGGCAGGAGAGTCAGCAGCGAGCCCCTAATGACACAGAGACGCCCGCGCACGTCCACAACCGATCTACCCTCGCTAAAAGAACAGCCCTCACACGCTCCCGTGCATACTGATGACCGGTCGATGGCGGTCAGCGGCTCTCGGCCCTCAGAGCTTTAGCGAGCGGATCGATGCCCGTGACAGGAGTTAGACCCCTCTGAAAACAATCCCTGAAAACACTGGTTTCCGCTCGTCTCTGGTAATCTCGTTAGGGACATGAATGGCTCCCTTTGGAAAGTGCCGATGCTGGAGAAGAGGAGGGCGGCGTGGAGAATGAGTGTTGGATTAGAGGAGCTTCATCGGAGGGCAGCGTTCCATCTCTTGTGCTGGAGCTGCAGATAAGGCCGTCGTCTATTGAGGGCTCACTCAGAAGGTGTCTTACTGTGTAAGGTGACCTGCTTTTGAGCAGTCGTGTGTTTGTGGAAGCGTCACCCATCAGATATATCAAAGAACGCCATCACAAACAGTTCAAAAGAGTCTGAGATACAACTATTAGAGAAAAAAAAATCTAATCTAAATATTGAGAAAATCAGTCCAAATAAAGAAAGTTGAGAAAGTTGTCCAAATGAAGTCCTTAGCAATGCATATTACTAATCAAAAATCAAGTTTTGAGATATTTACTGTATGAAATGTACACAATATCTTCATGGAACATGATCTTTATTTAATACCGTAATGATTTTTGGCTTAATTCAGTGTATTGTTGTGTGCTTCTACAGATATAGCTGTGTTGCTGATGGCTGCTCTGTTCTCCAGGGTCGTATAGTGCTGGCTGAAGGGTATAGGCTGCATATTAGTACGGTTGGCTCCAGTGACTGTGTTCAGTTTACATGAAGCACAGTTTGAAATTGAAATCAAAGAATGAACTGCTGTGACATCATTTCAAAGTAAATTTTCGAGTTGGAAACACTCCGGCTGGTAAACGCCCCTGAGCTACCATTGGTCCGTGCTGCTGATGAATGTGTGGGCGTGGCTCTGGGGCTCCGCCTTCTTGGATATGTAAACTTTCTCTGCTCCGCCCATCCTGGAAGCTTGTTTCTGAAACACACGTGATACATCATTTAAAAACTGCTGGATATAAACTTGCAATTATGAGGAAAAAAAGCTTAAATTGTGAGGGTTCTTTTAATCTTGTGGCAGAAACGAGCTTCCATAATCCATGAAAACATGACCTTTTTTTGTTTTTGAAGTTTTGAATCTATTGTTTTTTCCTCAATGCACTCAAAAGTGTTTGTTTTATTGAGGGCTTTGTTAATTACGCCAATATGAGACTAAAAACTACAGCTCTTCCTTTTTATCATACAATTATGAAAATGTAATTTCATATGGGATCAGATAAGCACCATGTAAAAGCTCCTGCATTCAACTCCTCAATGGAAATCATCTAAACATTTGGAAAGTTCTTACTTACCGTAGCCTTGTTTACTGTAATCACATGACTTCGGCAGCGCTCCAGTTTGAAACAGATGATTGGAAGCTTCACGAAGAGGCTTTTCTCAAACACACATCAGTATTGCTCAGATGCACAGACACTCTGAAGAGCTGGGATTCTAACTAAAAGCACTGTTATCATGTTTCTAAAGTCAAGTGTGTTTTAAAGAAATGCAACAATGTTTTCTCAGCACTCTTATTGTGAGAGGACAGCACATATTGACATACTCTTTGAGATGTTTGCTAACAGAACCCTGACACATTTATGGAGGTGCTTGCTAACAGCAAACGACTCGTTCCCAGTCTCTCTTTAGCCTTAAGCGAAGCGTGAGCGCATCAGGCCTGTGGGTTCTGCTGGTAATTGCGCTGCGCATCCGTCTCCGAAAGTTTCTCTGTGAGTTTCAGAGCTGGTGTCTGCCGGCGCTGAGGGAGGAGGACAGCATGAATAGACAAAAAGGCAGGTGCTGCGACACAGCGATTCTCTGGCAGCAGGTTTTTTGGGATGGAGGGACGGATCCTGTCAGCTTCTTGCGTGATAAGAGCCGCCTGGCATCAGCAGAACCTGAACACCGTGCTATTCATTAACGCACATCACGCCTTTGTGTCTTCCTATATGTCCGTCTCCTGGTCATTAAGTCAACCCTCAGTGTCAGAAATGTCCGATAGCTGCGCTTGGGTTTGTAACACGAGCCCGGGTCTGAACCACTGGAACATAATGAAAGTTTTCTGCTGTGTGTTTGCTGGAGAGCCACATATGCATCTGTAATGAGCGTCACGCTGGAGCATTATTTAGCTTCGTTACCCATGTGTCCGACACACTGACGATTAGCCGATCCACAGCGAGCACTGATTCTACCGTTAGACGTCATGATGGATTAAAGATGGAGCTGAATTGGAACAATTGCCTGGATGTAGTTGATATCGTTCAGCAAAATAGTTTCAGCAAAAGTTTCTACGCAGCACCAGACTAGAACTAACCTGGACACTGTTAAACTACGACACGTGTTTTCTCTCACAGTTAAGATCTAGTGTTTGATTGTGCTTCTAGACTGATTTTTAGAATCGATGCTGCCTGGTCAAAACATTGCACACCTTTTATTGGTCACTCAAAGGTAATTTTCCACAAGCTAATATGATTAGGGTCTAAATGGAAAGTTTGTAATATAGTTTGTTTTTTAATTTTCCCCTGTCAAAAACAGCTCTTTAGAGATCACTCTGTTCGGTGTACTTCTCCTTTAAATCTTCACGAGCTCTGCTGACCCCGCCCCTCTTTCCGAGTCATTTTTTTTTAGCCGTATTCATAGTCAAACTTGCTAATTAGCACATTATTAGGAAAGACAATTTGTAAAGATTCATTAAAAGACATACTCACTGCATCTGTAGGTGAGGCTGGATCATGACGTTTGATCAAGGGGGCGTTTCCCTTCAGAACCAAACCTAAGGTTACTCCTCCGTGTCTTCAGTCTCTCAGATGTCTGGAGTAAATCACTACTGCTATGTTCGTTAATACATTCAACAACAAAACAGCTCAATCTCTTGGAGTCTTGCTTGTCTCTGCGTCTCGCTCTGATGACGCTCACTCAGGGCGGGTCTGAGATAAGACACCAGTTCAGTCTGTGTGACACGCTGCTGTCAATCAACTATTGTGGGAGTGGCCTCTGTCGGTGTGATGCCACACAAACATGCATTTGAAATGTAACTTCTTATGCCATTTTGCTTGATCTGTAAATGGATCTTGATTTGATAGTGTTTAGATATTTGTAGACATAAACAAGGCAAAAATACTATTACAATCATTGCTGTCAAACACATGACATGCCAGAAACACATTAATCACTGCATTAGTGATCTAATCCTAGACTCCGCAGTATGTGCTTCTTTATTTGCTCATTTGCTGTGTCTTCATCTTCTTGCTGAATTATTTGAGCAGTCAGTGAGTGCAGCGGAGCCGAGTGTCCCATCCTGTTAATTAGTGCAGATGCTGCAGCACGTTTGTACAGATCTGAATCAGGTTTCTGTCATTGTTCTTCATCCTCAGCTCTGATTCCTGCTCCTTCCAGATGTTGAAGAGTGACCTTTGACCCCTAACACCACAGTGCTGACCCCGCAGTCGAAGCAGATGTGTACAGCAAAAGCTGCTCCCTGAACGCTGTGGACGTGTTGCCTGTTGAGAGCACTAGGTAGGTGTCAGCAGCAGCTCTATAAACACAGGTTGAGTGAAGCCAGGACAGAAATTAATATGAGCATTATTTACACCCTTGGATTGTTTTCCATGTGCGTTGTTACCTTCAGCATTGCTAACCTTCTTACCTCATTAAAAAACAACAATGTGTCAAGTAAAATCAAGTTTCATGTAAATGTTCAAATCTACTAAACATGCAATTAAACATTAAGACATAATGGGACTGATATCAGTCAGATGAAATTCAAATCGACTCATTCATGCAGGAATGAATCAAGTCTTTTTACCAGTACAGATCGTGCAGCTTTACCGTATCAAAAATAGAAAAAGACAATGCAAAAAGACAATTAAAAAGACGTTTAATAAAGTTTTTTAGTTTAAGGCAGTTCATCATTGAGTTCAGTGATGTCATCATCCAGCTCAGTTCATCTGTGCAATCAAATCAACAATCACTGGATATGAAGTGATTTTTTTTTATTTCAGCACGGTGTACTAGCATACAATGCTCACTATTTTTGCCGTTAGTGGAAATGGTAAAGAAACAGTAGTATGCTAGTATTCAGTTTTAAAAGGTTTACTGAAACACTGACTCAATTTCTCCAAAAACACTGAGAGATTCAGGAACAGAGCAAAACAGTC
Organism: Enteromius unitaeniatus; assembly: GCA_032359435.1. Taxonomy (NCBI): domain Eukaryota; kingdom Metazoa; phylum Chordata; class Actinopteri; order Cypriniformes; family Cyprinidae; genus Enteromius; species Enteromius unitaeniatus. The sequence goes on along the minus strand of JAUMHI010000169.1, from coordinate 177,980 downwards.
CATACTGACAATATTCAGTCTACAATGTGTGTTACTTAATATTACATTTATTCTTTTAGTAGACACTTTTATCCAAACAAATAAACTAATATTAACTTATTTACTAATTGGTTGATTTATTGATTTATTATACACCATTGTATAAAGGATAAAACAGCAATGGAAAATAATGATGTCGAAAATTCTGCTTTGATCTCAAGAATCAATTACACTTTAACATATATTCATGGAGATAACAGCTGTATGAAATGTAATAATATTTCATAATTCATTAGAAGTATATTTGTTATCACTTCTTTCAGAATCTGATTTATTCAAAGCTTTTGAGTGATGTGTCTAAATGAACAGATTCTAATCCAGCAGAAGACATAAAAGAGTAAGACCCTTGTTTTATTTGCATTTATTTGAGAGAGAATGTTTTAAGTGACAGAGATTCATGTTGGAAATATCTGACTCTACGGCTGAAGTTTTTCATTGAATTCTGAGATGAGTGTGTGTTCCTCAGAGAACAGCTGAAGATGGACACCTTCTCAAGACACTTCAGAGACACAGACAGGGTCTCTCTGAGCTCTCGGGGCTGATTCTGACCTGTGTCATGAGTGGCGTGTGCATCAGGAGCTTCTATATTAAGCAGCGTGTTGTGTATGAGTTTGTATGACGGAGCGCGTTGAAGCCCACGCTTCGCTTGAGACACAGATGGCGCAGTATTTTAGTGGCTGTTGCGTTCTCTGTGTGGGTGTTGATATTGTACTACATGTACAGAATAACCCCTCCGCAGTCTTGGGTTATGTAAAGTTTAACTGCATCTCGCCGTCCAAAAGTTTGAGCAGCCGATCCGACGAGAGCAGTTCATCGAGCCAAACAAACCTGGAGATGAGCTGAGCATTAATGACGCTTACTGTACAAATACATCTGATAGAGACAGAATAAACAAGCTCCAGCACACACACACACACAGTAACTGATGGAAGAGTAGACTCAGTCTGTCATGAACATTATTACATGAAAAACTTCCATTCATTTAAGGAAGCTATACACTACCATTTAAAAGTTTGGATTTTTTTTTTGGTTTGTTTCTCTGCTCAGCAAGGCTGCCTTTATTTAATCAAATATAAAAGAAGAAAGTCAAATATTACTCTAATGTAAATCATTTGTGTTCTGTGTGAATCTGTGTTAAAGTGTATTTCTGTGATGTTCAGCATCATTACTCCAATCTTCAGTGTCACATGATCTTCAGAAATCATCATAATATACTGATTTACACTGATGTTTCTTTCTGAAACATCACTTACCAAAACCCTTTCAATGGTATTGTGTTATAGTTTCCACAAACTGTTCTCAACGCTGCTAATAATAAGTGTTTCTTTAGTTTAATCTGGTCATTATACATTACATCACTTCTTCTACTTGATAATGTTCAGGGCTTTGACACAATCTGTATTGTTAAAAGAGCTATAGAAATAAAAAATATTGATTGATTGATAAATATACATATATATATATATATATGTGTGTGTGTGTGTGTGTGTGTGTGTAAATTGGTGTTATGCAGAAGAATATGATGAATTATGTGTGTGAATGCTGCTATTTTGGGCTGCTCTCTATGTGTTGTTGTGGGTCGTATCAGCGCAGAAACAGATCTTTGGAGGCTCTTTGGGCCGTTCTCGGTGTAATGATGCTTTGGCTGTTGTGTGTGTCTCTCAGGAGCTGAGGAGCGTCCAGGGCTTCCAGACACACAAGAGCTGAAACCTCATCACGCTGCTGAAACACTGCTAATTGTGTTCTGCATCCCGTGAGCTCGTCTCTCTCCAAAGGCCAGCGATGCTGATGGGTTTTCTCAAATGTCAGCGTAGTGTGGGCTCCTGAAGCAGAGCGTCTTTATATCTGCTGATTCAGTGGACAGAAGACTCACAAGACTTCATCAGAGCGAGCGCCAGGACGAAGTTTAACTAGAAACCGCAGACAGGGCTGTTATTGCTCGAAGCTCAAACACACAGTCTCTACAGTCCTCACACACTCACTCCACGATTGGTCAGTTATACACAGTGCCTGCGTGTTATTGGTCAAAGCACTTTTCAGTCATTACACTGAAAAAACAATAGCTTGTGTTTATCATTTTCTGCTAAAAACTGGAAACAACAATAGCATTTTGTTTCAAAGTGCTGGGTTTTGAAAGCAGTGCTGCTGTGTGATCAACAAAACAGTCATGTGATCATCAGAGCATGTGATTGGACACATCTCATCTCAAAAGTGGTTTTGAGTCCTTCTTCTCTGAAACGATCTGGAATAATGGCCTCTATAAGATCAGGCATCGTAACACAGATAACACAACGGCGTTGGTTATTGTGTTTCATCTGAACTCTCCGAGACAAAAGTCATTCATTAGAAGACAAAACAGCCCTGTTGCATCAGATTTCATCATTGTCATTGACTCTTTGCTCCAGTTTCTCAGAAAGTGGCAATTCTATTGTTTTGTGCACAAGAGAGTTTTATATGATGTTCTAATTTTGTGCACAGCTTAAGCTGTTTTGAATGAAACACAACTATTGAGTGCACAATCAAATAATTGTAACTCAAGCTTTCTTTATCATAGATTATACAGTCCTGTAGCTCTGGTGGAGATCGTTTTTAGCCACAGTTCAGGCTTAGTGTGCATTCTGCAATAATTTAAAAGCCAATGAGTATGTTTTGTCAAAGGAACCAGAGTCACCGGAACTCTATTCATTTATTAATAGTCTAAAAATGATCATTTCTGTAACAAACGGGTAAAACCATATATCTGTGGTCCTTTCGGTCATTCTACTGACTAGAAGTAACTTTGTAACTCTGTGTCAACTAGCAGTCGTTACAGTATTAGTAACTTTCTGTTTGATCTGCTCACACTGTATTTTGATGGATATTCAGTTGACTGTAAGCAACTAAGTGAAATTATTCTCCTAACCCTAACCTCTACTAATACTCTAAAGACAGGTAGCTGACGTGTGGTCAGGTTACTCTAGACCAACTATAACTGATTACTGTCAAAGATAAGATTATAATATTAGAACAGCAACTCGTTTTACTTTGAGATCATTTTAAATACAGATTTAAAAGTCAGATATAGTTTAATAGCCATGATAATTCACAGCAAATATAGCATGTTTAGCTGGTGTTTCGGCAGAAGTTCAGGCAGAAACTTTGCTCCGGTCGGTCATCTGAGGAGAGTGTGTGTTTGATGTCACAGCGAGGCCTGACACACACAAACACACACACAAAGCTCTGAACTCCAGTCTGTGATTGACACACAAGCTGCTGCAGTGTCTCTGTGCGGGTTAAAAATATAATGCAGCTGCAGTGTCACCGCGGCGATAAGGGCCATCCAATCAGATGTTTCTGGGCTGCCAGATTGTTAAAGATGTGGCGTGTGTTTCTGCTGCCATCGGCACACATCAGCTGCTGTCTCCAGCACTCCTGCTTCCCTCCGACGCCGCTCACACAATCATCTTTAGGACCGCCTTTCAGATTTTTTTTATTAAAAACTTCCATACTGTATTATGCCGTTTTAACATAAACTAATGAAATTAATGCAATGAATATTTGCATTAATTAAATATTTACATAAACTTTTGTCTATTTAGTTTTTATTCGTTTTATTTCAGTTTTAGTGTTAGTTATTTTAGTAAATCAGGTTAAAGTAAAAAAAAAAAGAGACATTAATTTGGCTGCTATCATATATACAGTGGGTACGGAGAGTATTCAGAACGCCTTACATTTTTAACTCTGTTATATTGCAGCCATTTGCTAAAATCAAAGTTCATTTTCCTTATTAACGTACACACAGCATCCCACATTGACAGAAAAACACAGAATTGTTGACATTTTTGCAGATTTATTAAAAAAGAGAAACTGAAATATCACATCCTAAGTCCTAAGTATTCAGACCCTTTGCTGTGACACTCATACATTTAACTCAGGTGCTGTCTCTTTCTTCTGATCATCCTTGAGATGGTTCTACACCTTCATTTGAGTCCAGCTGTATTTGATTATACTAATTGGACTTGAT